>JAMQGT020009736.1:0-46178 GCA_024447675.2 Pterophyllum scalare | reverse complement strand
ATATAATTGTACCTTTGCGTTTAGTTACGTATTGTTGGATTTGAACAACTGAAGAAAATGTGCATCTTGCATGACCCTAAGCTTGAGTTCTGTGCTGTTAAAATTCAGGCAGTGCTCTTAGAATTCTGCAATGCAAAGCTACAAACCTTTTATACAAATGTGATCAAAGTACATGTGTCCATCAAGAGTAATGAAGCATTTTATGAATCACTGTGGGGTTATATTAATATTGATCCAATGCCACAGGAATAATAAGTCACACAGTCTGAAATGCAGTCGTAACTTCATTTCTAGGTTAATAGCTCCTGAGTAGTAGTATTACCCGTTTGGTCTATGATGTACAACCCAGTCATTTTTTTTAATACTGTAAAGATAAGGCTTGGGCTGAGACCTATCACATTATCACATGATAATCACATAGCAATGAATATAGTGCAGGTCAGTCGGTGCAACCTTGGAAACATGTTCTTATTGGTTGCTCTTTGGGGAAAGTTGTATTTTAACGTTATTTTATGCATAATTCACTGTTAGTTCACGAGGGTATAGTCTCACTCTTTGCATAAATGCACATGACTGCCACAGTCAGAGTGTGAATGAGTGAGAAAGAAAGAGTTTTCAAAATAAATTACTGTTGAAAAAAAAACTAAACCTGCAAATTGCTCCTGGCCATACCCAGGTCAAAGTCGTATGATGGTGAGGCAGATTACATTTAACACAATTCTTTATGACTGATTATCTCTGTTGCTGCTGATAAAACCATTGATAAACCTGCTGTTGTGTATTCAGGTAGTAAATATCATGTTATTAAAGATATGGACAATGACTAGTGACTTTCTGTGATTAGACATCCAACCATGTGAGCCTGCGCAAGCGCGCTGAGTATAAACCAAAAATGCAAATATGGAGTAGGTCGCTTACATGTCAGTGACCTGTTAGCAATGTGAGAAATCCAGGAGCTTACTGGGACAAGACCAAAGTCTTGCTGTGAAAACTGTCTGTATTGTGTATAAGATTAAAATATGCCATACTCTCTCATATTGTCATATTATCATTGTCACACATGTTTGATGATGTCAAAGAAACTTCATTCTAACTTGTATCTTTCTGTTTCTAGCACCAATAGCTGCATGGAAGATTTAATGGATGAAGATGAGAAGGACAGGGCAAAAAGGTACTCACTACTGTGCATACTGTACACTGTATGTGTGTGTATATGACACACACACACACACACACACATATATATATATATATATATATATATATATATATATATATATATATATATATATATAATGTGTATGTGTGTATGTATATTTATATGTATCTAAGAAACTTAAAGGCTGGATATAATAAATAATAAAGTCTTATCTGGTATCTGACTGATCAGTCTAGGACATGGTGTCAAAAGATGTAAAACTTAACCACTGGGCTGAGTCAATGGTAGAAAACTCAACCTTTTTTTAATGTAATTGTATTGTGCATGATTAAATCCATGTTAAATTAATTTTTCCATGCCTTATTTTATACCAAAGTCCACCCACAGATTACAGCAATCTCCAAGCTGTCTTAGCTTTTGCATCTACAGTGTAAACAGGATAATTAAACTAAAATCACCCATTTTTCACTTGCAATAATTGTCCTGCTTTAGGGCATCCCGTAACAAATCGGAAAAGAAAAGAAGAGACCAATTCAATGTGCTCATCAAAGAGCTATGCACCATGCTGCAGGGCCAGGGCCATCCACGGAAGATGGACAAGTCCACCATATTGCAGAGGACTATTGACTTTTTGCAGAAACAGAAAGGTAGGAGCTTTTATGTAGTCTACAATTGGCCTGTATTCTTAGTTTTTCAACGATTTATATTTAATTTTGGTATTTTGATAGACTTAATTCTAGCATTTTTCCCCGACCTTCTATCTTTTTCCAGACATCACTGCACAGAACAACACTTGCGATGTGAGGCAGGACTGGAAGCCTTCATTTCTCAGTAATGAGGAGTTCACTCAGCTAATGCTGGAGGTAAATCTTAGGAGGATGTCTTTGTGCAATAGCTGCAATCAGCTAATATTGATAATCAAAAAGCAAAGCTGCATCCTCCTGAAAATGAGGATTTCTTATTTGAAGTGCATGTATTTAAAGTTTGTTATAAAATCAACAGTGAACAAGTGAGGTCTCGTTAGGAAATGTGCAAAAACAGTAAAGAGCAGCACATTAACATGTCAGGATAACGTGCTGATGGATTAATCAAGACTCTATGAAACATTGTAAAAGTGTCATTTTTCATCATACTGTAACACAATAACATGACTGTGGTAACTTCCCCCCTCCTGCAGGCCCTAGATGGTTTCTTGGTTGCATTAACTACAGATGGCAACATCATATATGTGTCTGACAGTGTGTCCTCACTTATTGGCCATTTACCGGTAAGTAAGAGAGCCTAAATCAAATTCATGCAAACATCAAAACTCATATTGTCACTTAAGCATAAATAGCAGTGGCTCTTTGACTGGAAACAGATGAGTTATATGTTTACCAAATAAATATTAGACAACATTAGACATCACTTTATCTGTTCCTGGATGTTTATTTTATTTTTGTTACCATAACTATAAACATAATATACCTAATTTAGGCACTGAGCGTATGAACTGTGTCTCTCTGGTCATGACAATTGAAAAAACACAATTTGGTACTTTTATTAATCTTATCTGAAGCAGAATTATGTTGTGACTCCCATTAAGACTGTTGTGTAAGATATTACTTGTTGAAATGGTGCCAGTAAAATGGAAAAAAAGTGGCAAAGACTACAATTAAATCCAGAAATGATGTGTGTATTGATTATGTCAAACATCCAAAAGACTGACTGCCATTCGTCTGTCCTTTTGCACCAGTCAGATATGGTGGACCAAAATATCTTGAATTTCCTCCCGGAGCGGGAACACGGGGAGGTGTATAAGCTGCTATCATCCCACATGCTGATGACTGACCCCATTGCTGCTGACTTCCTTGACAGTGAGTATCCCGCTGAGCAGGCTCTCTGCACACACTGTGTCTGGGTCATCGTGTTGAAGCACAGCGGAAGTGGAAAGGTTAAAGCCTGTAGACTGTCTCCCACTTCAGGAGATCAAAATACTGCATACATAACAGTCAGTAATGGTATAATTCTTCACTAAGAATCAGCTCAGAAGTTAACAATCTTTTTTTTTTCTTTGTTTGAAATGCAAAAACAGACTTTTTAGACCAAAACTTATTTACAGAAGCTACATGAATTACAGTCTGCAGTTTACTGCTTGATAGTGGTCGCTGATTAGTGTGTATCTATGATTAGACTTTTAGCTAATAATAGGAGCTAGCTTAGTATCATAGTTAAGACTTTAAATCACTGTTATGTTAGCACAGTAATCCAAAGCAGTGTAGTATGGGAGGCTCAAGGCACTGACCTTAATCCTGTGTTACTATTGGACTTTTCTGGGGAAGAGAGCGGGCGAGTCGCAAGTGTCTCGGCCTATCTTTAGAGACCTAAATAGCAAACTGTCACAAAGCCAAGTCTGCAGTAAACAGTATCTCTTCAGCACATCTATCATTTTGTTTTTCACAGAAAAAAAAAATCGTTAGCCTTTTCCACTGTCTCAGTACAGAAACAAATAAACCTCTTCAAATGGTGCACAGACCACCTTAGCCTGTCAACATTTTCACTGTTGAGTTTTTCTGTGGAAAAGATAACTGCCTGCCTTTAAGCAAAATTCAACACATTCAATTTCAGGAAATTCATCTCTTCCCGAGGCCACTGTGCTTCATCAGCAAAGGGTTTTCTTTCATAGAATTCATAATGGAAAGCAACCATAAAACTGCCCCTTTGACAGCACGAGCTGATTGACTGCTGAAATCTTACATAAACCTTATGCTATAAACATGCTGTTGAACCTTTTCCTGCTTCTCTGGCTACGTTAATGCTCAGTAGTAAAAAAATTAAACACCACAAGACTTCTTCATTACCACAACTATTGGTGTCATTAAAAAAAATCAAGAGGCACCTCATTTACAGGTTTTATGATGATGCATCTAAACTTCATTTTGTTCAGGGTGTAACCATAAACATATCTGCTTTTTAGGTGAGGCACATATTGAATTTTGCTGTCATCTAGCTAGAGGTAACATGAACCCAAAAGAGCCACCTGTATATGAGTATGTCAAGTTTGTTGGAGATTTCAAGTTTCACAGCAATGGTAAGGATTTTTTCTCTTTTTTAAAATAAAGAAAAAAAAAAACAGTAAAATCTGCAAATTTGTGTGCAATTAGTAAACTAACTAATATCAGTGAAGCCTTTTCATTTAGAATCGATTTATTAAACTGCATTAAAGATATACATAAATGTGCATGTTCTTGGTCACACAGTGCCTACATCTTCTTGTAACGGGCTCGAGCTCACATTACCAAGGAGTCTGCAGTCATCCCTGGAGGAGCAGGTCTGCCTCATTGCTACTGTGCGATTAGTCACTCCACAGTTTCTAAAGGTAAAACCAGCTTGAATTTTAAATCTCGTTCCTCTGTTTCTCTGCTTGTAGCTCCATAGTGTAGTGGGTTACACATTAGCCTAACAAGCGAAAGACCCCCAGGAGAAGACACAAATCCCTCGGGGGTTGCGTTAGGAGATCAAGTATGTGGAGCTACCCACTGTGACAACCTCCTGTGAATAAGAGAGCAGCCTAACACAGCTTCTGTTCCTTTGTTTCTCTGTTTGTGTTGCTGTGCTGTCACTGTTACCCGAGGACTAAAATGTGGCACTAAAAGCAGTTTCAGTCCATATGGCAACATTAAGCTTGGATCAGTGGCACAAGGGAAATGAGGTCTGAGAGGTGACACACTTTGGTATACACTGATTCCATCGTGGCACACACTCCCTGGAAAATTTCTTGTGGCAAATAGGTTCAGTGTGGCACACTGTGTACTTGCCAACTTGTTACATCATGAGGATGTGCTGTGATCCCAAAAGGGCTCTTTGAGTTGAAATCTGTCAAGTTACAAAAGGAAATTAAAGTCATACTTTATTTTTTATTATTTTTATTTTTTTATTTTAGATCAGTTCAGATTTTATATTTACCTCTTTGCTTTCTGACCATCCCAAAGTAAAGTCATAAAATAGCACGTGTTTCTAGTGGTGGTTCAATGAGGATTAACTTCTCGGGCACATTAACATTCAATTAGAGTGCAGTTTCTATGTATAGCAAGTTCCACTGAAGGACTACACGCTTAAAAGAAAAAAACAGATCTATTGCACAGGCTTCAACTCTGCCGACTAGTTATTCCAAATTGGAAAAGATCCTGATTACACTGATTTGTCAGATGGAATGACTGGAACAATAACTGCTGGGGCCAATGACATGGAAAGTTTTTTTTTTTCTTTTTCCTCTCCTCAGACTCAAGATGAATCTTTTGCAAATAGTAGGCTTTTTTCAAATGTTTTTGAAATGTATTCAATACAAAATTTTCAGTTCTTTTCAAAGAAATGTGCATTTGTTCTCACTCGGTGCTCGAGGGTACAGCATTTTGACTCCGACACACAAAATGATTACCTGTTAACAAAACTGTGGGCACTATCATGGATGTATGTAAAAGATGGGTGTAGCCACCTTAGCTTCTGGAGTCACAAGATTTATGTGAGAAGAAGTAATTCTTAGTTAAAAAAAAAAAACAGCTGCTGGGAAGCTGCATCCATTGTGTGTATGGCTATATTGCACACACACATACCTGCTTCATAGGGCTAAGTACCAGACTAATAAAATACTTGAATGTCATTCAGCAGAGCTGGAGCACAGACTCTTTGGATGGGCTGTTGGTATAACTAACCACACAACAAGCCATACTGTGAGTCAGATAATTTCATTAAATGTTCCAAAACGCACACATGAAACTCAGATTAGCTGAGACAGAAGATGACAACTAGCATCCTAGTAACCATGGTGACATGCAACATTAAACCTTAAATATAAAAAAGATGAGTTATAGAAAAAAACAAATCAGCCCCTTTACAGTTAGTATGAATGGGTAAATTAGCCGTAGAGACCAAAATGCTCTTATGTACTTTCCTCTTGTCTAAATTTGGGCACTTTAACGTGGGACTCTAAAGGGAACGACTCGTTTTGTAGTGTGCTTCAAGTGGCCATTTGAGGAGCTGCAGTTTTTTGCATTTGCACAGTCGCTTCTTTGTTCAGCCTCAAAAGTTGCTGCTCGGTCTCTATAAGAAGATGTTTGATGTGCACTGATCTTTTTCTGTTAAGTTTCATGATGTTTGCACTGTGCCAACTCAGATAGTGAAAACTATATCGGTTTGACTGTGTCTCCCTGACTGTGACTTAGACACAAAGAACATACTGTACATTCAATGTGATCATTCCTTGAGTCCCTGTGAAATATTAGCGGGGAGCTTCTCAGTGACTGGTTTTGTTTTGTTTTTTTAGGATTTGTGTAATGTGGAAGATCCCTGTGATGAATTCACTTCCAGACACAGTCTTGAATGGAAGTTTCTGTTTTTGGATCACAGGTAAAATACTTTTAGTGTCCTGACAATTACCAGTGTAGCCTTTAAAAAGTATTTCTTACATGTTTATTGTCCTGTGTGTGTGTTTTAGAGCTTCACCAATTATAGGTTATTTACCCTTTGAGGTTCTTGGAACTTCTGGCTATGATTACTATCATGTGGATGACTTGGAGCTCATAGCCCAGTGTCACAAGCAATGTAAGCTACTTTTCCATTGCTTCTTTCCTACCAGCCTTCATCACTACCATATCAAAGGCAAACGTACAAACTGTACGCAAAAATTTCAAAGCACTCGTGCACTCTCTTTCTTCTCTCCTTAGTAATGCAGTTTGGGAAAGGTAAATCCTGCTATTATCGATTCCTGACCAAAGGTCAGCAGTGGATTTGGTTGCAGACTCACTACTACATTACTTACCACCAGTGGAACTCCAAACCTGAATTTATTGTCTGTACTCACACTGTTGTCAGGTAAGCCTGATTTCCATGATGTTCTTTAATGTCTGTCAAGAAAAATGCTGTCTGTGTACATGTTTTCTGTCTTTGGGTAAGGGATGTATAGATTTAGCCTCCCTTAATACTGCATTGTCTGTCATCATTCAGCTATGCGGAAGTGCGAGCTGAAAGGAGGAGAGCGTTTGGCCTTGAAGAGCTGTCACCACCTGAGATAGCCCCTTCCTCTGTAAAGGTAACTCAGAAGCCTCACCGCATACTGTACAGTGTGTGACATTTACAAGGTTGTCTTCAATCTGACCCTCCATCTTGAACATTTCCCTGTGTTCCAGGCTCAAGAGCTCTATCTGGACATCTGCTCAACACTGGACGCTCCACGGGACAGAAACAGCGGTGCACGTTCGGTGTCCTCCCACAGCTCCCGGAAGTCCTCCCACACAGCGCTGTCAGACTCTGCATGTGAGTCATCCTCTGCTCCCTTAAGTGCTAACTCACTCAACAGTAGGTCATTATTTACAGAAATCCTGCTCCAGTGTATGGGTGGAAGATCTGTTATTGGGGATTGTAGGCAGCAAAATAATGTGAGTCTAGTGATAATCTTCTTTTACTGGGTTGGACTTTTTCGTTAGTAATGGAAATGGTAGATCAATTTTTAGTTTTCAGCAGAATCCCACACTTGATCCTTTTTTTTTTTATGTAATCTTTGTGATCAGTAATAAAACTCCAGACGTTGTCGCTACACCCACCTTAGTATATGTGGGTGATGATGCATCTATGAACGGTTTCCAAGGCTTACTTTAGCCTGCCCGGTTTGTTTGAGCCCCCATTCTCTCTGACTTGCTGCTCTTCCACCCACCACCTAATATACTAAAACACTTCCATCTGCATATTTATGAAGAATACACTAGTGGCAGCATTCATTACAGTTGTAGTTTTTACAAAGTAATACAGTGTTGCAACCTTCCCTTAGCCCACACGTATATTAAACTTTGCTACAATGAAAAACCATCCAGTGAATGCATTTCCATTTGTGGTAGTATGAGACTGTAATCACAGATTCCAAATCAGTGGTTTGCTAAACAAATACGTTTTGGCTTTCACTCAGAAAGCCTACAGTTTCATTGTTTAAGAAAAAAAAATCATAACTGTCTGCCTTTTAAAGAGGAGTAACTCTTGTTTTTGTTCAGATTTTAAAAGGGGAACTTAATTGATTTTATAAATCAAAGTCTGTTGATGGGTCTTGTGGGAGTGCAGCTACAGTGCGGAAAATGTTGTATGAAGCCTTTAACTGTATTGAGTGATGTTGCTGCAAAAATTAGATATAAATTTTTTTTTCATCTCAAATGTTGATACAGGCTTTATTTTTATCCTAAAAATGGCACTGTTGGCGAATGCAATCGTCTTAGGCACCAATTTTCCTTTAAAACTATTTTCAATAACTTCAAAATTTACAAGGTAGGTCAGGATTTATTATTAGATGGTAATACGCAAATTACTTGGCCTCTGCAAAGGAAGCTGATGCCTTATAAATGTGTTGCTGACACGATGATTATACCACTCATGAAATGAGTAGAACCACAACATGGTAAATGACCAAACTCAGCATACTTCCAACCTACTTTGTCCAAGTGAATTTAGAGGTGACCTGTCTCTCCTCTGCAGCAGCTAACTCCTACACAGAGGCCTGCACACCATCATGGCAGTCTGCTTCCATTGGGCCTGAAAAAACATCTGCCAGATTCCAACCAAGCAGTTCAAAGGTCAGTTTACACAATGTTTACATGTGTCTCTTTGTCTTTGGAGATTAAAATGTTAGTGAGAAACAACTGCACAGATAACACAATAATGTCTCATAAATTGTGCCACATAAAAAAACTTTCCCCCCTTTTTTTTCCCGCTGTAGAATTTGGCACAAAGACAAAATTCCTTTGACCTTGTTCCCCCAATGAGCCTCCCCCTTTCTCCTACCTGCAGCAAGCACTCTGCAATGGTTAGTGTTTAGACTTCCTCTCCTGCCTGTTGCCTTCCTACTTTCTGTTTGCATACAGTATCTTACTGTTATGACTGTTGCTGCTGAATGTGTTTATTTCATCTATTTGGTTGTGTATAGTTTAATGACTCCTATTTTCTTTTTTTTTTTGTTTGGTCTTTCTTTTTTTAGTTGTAACTTTGCTTGTGTATTTCTTAAAGAAGTCATTCATCCATGTTACGTTTGAACTGTAAAATCAATATTGCACAAAAGGTCAGAAGATTGGTGTGCTTTCACCATGACAGGAATAAACCATTACATGACTCACACTACCTGATTATAGCCACATTTGTCAGCGTCTCTGAAAAAGCACCAAGGAGACTTTTCTTACATCCATTCTTAAACGCTCTATCTATCCAGCAACAGCAACCGCAGCAGCAACCGCAGCAGCAGCAGCAGCAGCAGCAGCAGCAGCAGCAGCAGTCGTCATCCATGTATCAGTTGCAGCAGCCGCAGCTTGGTGTTATGAACCAGCTGAAGGAACAGCTGGAAGAGAGGACACGCATTCTGCAAGCTGACATTAAGACACAACAGCAGGAACTGCATGACATTAAGGAGAAGCTTCACCTTGCTAACCTACAGGTAGTATTCCCACAGTTTTAAATTAAAGGCCTGCAGTGTTCATTTATTCAGTCATAAGTAATTAAGTTTAGGATTTACAATGTGAATCTTAATAAAGCAGGACGTGGAGTTTTTTCTGTATTGGTAAAATAGGCGGCCATAGACCTTAATTTTGATTAAAAAATACTCATTATGTACAGATCAGGTCTTAAGAAAAGTCGACCTACTTTACCTATAATACTCAGGACACTGCTGTAACGGGCAAATGGCTCCATCTAGAGGCCAACACTGACCACTGACTCCGAGTATCGGCTCTGTTTTGTGATTGCCTCCTGGGTGTGTAGGCAACAACATGAGATGAGCTGTAATGTGAAACATAAACATGAGGGGGGTTTTTTTTGTGCCACACATCAACATATAACTAATCTGAATCAAACCCAAAGTGATCCCATTTTACATGTCAGTATTATCAGTTAGAGATCTAGCCTGCGCCACAATTGAATACCTCTCCATCAAGTTCATGAAATTCAGCTTGGTGATTTTTGCATAATCCTGCTGACAGACAAATAAACAAACTGTAATTTTCAAGGACATTCATGCATTCATCTTCATCTGCTTATCCAGTTCTGAGTTGCATGGGTGCTGGAGCCCATCCCATCTGTCACAGGGCAAGAAGTGGGGTGCACCCTGGACAGGTTATGGAAATAAGTTGTCCCATTTTTGTGAAGTAAATTTATATTTTCTTTGTTTCTGTATGTGTTAGATGTTGTTGCAGCAGCCTGTCCAGAATGACTTTAGTCAGGCTCAGCAGCAGCAGCCTCAGCAGCAGCCTCAGCAGCAAGGCCCGGGAAGGCCGGCCCAGCAGAGCCAGTCTGGGGTCATCAGGCAGCTGTCGGGCCAACCTAAACCAGTCTGTGGGGCTCACAGTTCATCCCCTCACTCACTCCTCAGAGAGAATAGTTCACCTTCAACACAGGTACACAGCTGTGCAAGAAAGAAATCAGAGTTTGAAACAGGAAACAACCATTTGGAAGCTAAAGTATTTTTCTAGAGGCCTCATATGAGTTGACGGTTGGTCCAAAATATCACTGTAATTGTAGGTCCAGCAGAGGATTACACGGAGCGGGCAGCCACAGTCAGTGAGTTTGCCCGTGCAGACAAACACGAGCCTGACGATGCCCTTCTACAGCAACCCCATGATGTTCTCTCAGACCAACACGAGGCCTCAGCAGGATGCAAACCAAAGACACCCAGACAACCAATTCAGCCAAGATGGACAACTACGGTGAGAGCGCTAAAAAAAACACACAGTACTCAGAGAACCAGGTGTTAATGGCAGATGCTATAAACAGTGTGTTTTAGGGCTAGCATGCAGTTTTCTGTCAAATGTTAGGAAGCAGGATGACACAGTTAAAATCTGAGTCTAATACAAAATGATACCTGCTCAGATCAAAAATCTCCTTTAGCTCAATTAAAAAAATTAAAAAAAGGAAAATGTTATGCCGGCTTCTTCATGTTCTCTGACTTCTAACACGGATGCATTCATTTCCTGCAGAATGCTCCTCAATCAACCAATGCAGACACTGGTTCCCACAAGTGTCACCTCGCAGCCTTCGCAGTGCAACATGGGCATCTCCCCATCCATGTGAGTAACCTGACCGCACACACAACTTTATGTGGTGCCGTCATATCGTGCCTGACCTCTTCATCGTGCGCCACATACAGATACACCTTGGAGCAGCAGATCATCGCCCCCTCATTCCCCATGCAACAGGTCAACTGCAATGCCGTCCTTGTGCCCTCTCCGGTCTTCACATCTCCTATAATGATCCCACACAACAGCTTCATCACGCACCAGTCCCAGACAGCCTATCACTCTCAGCCTCAGGCCTCTCAGCACTCCCTGCAGCTCCAGCAGCCACAGCAGTTCTTTCAGGTACGCTACTCGTGTAGTGATGCAGCAATATGAGTCAGCATGTGTCGTCCTGAGCCACTTGGACACATTTTTAGACTAAAAGGCTATTTGTCAAGGATTGTTGCATAATGCTATTCGGTATAAATAACCAAGGCTTTCTATTTATCATTTAGGATAATTTTAGGTATTACACTACATCAGAATATTGAGTTACCACAGCAACAAGCTACAATGCATTTCCCACAGGTTCTAAAACCTCAGCTTTGCTGTAATGTGACCTAAAATGTATTTATTCAGATTTTTATTGTTTTAATGTTATACTGAATTATTTTCTTTAGAGATAAGAAATCAGTAAATGCTTACAAAGAGGCCATGTGCTTAAAAAAAAAGACAATTAAAAACATAAACCTATGAGAGATGGTGCTCACATCTGTAGGATGTGTATTTCAGGAGTGAGAATGCATGTGATATATGTTTGTCTATGTTAGCACATATGGAGATGCTAGTAACTATTCACAAGGAGCTTGTTGGGGTGATGTTGGTCTTCACCACACTCTCCCCTGCCAGACAGGGAGACAGCATCCCATTAGGATGCTCTCAGTAGGTAGAAGACACAACAGGTCTTTGGTCTCATACTGAAGTTCTTGAGCTGCCTAAAGGGGCGTCCACATAAGAAGGGACTAGCAGCAATGTGGCAACCAGGGACGATAGAAAGTCATTCAGCGACTTAAGGCAACAACAGGTGAAAAGAACTGCTGGCAGTACTAAGTGGGTGGGTCCCACTTCACATTTTTCAACTTCAAGATGTGTGACTGAAGTAACTACCAATGAGAGAGCAAAATTTCATTGGGGTTCCTGTGTGAGGTTCAACTGGGCTGAAGCAGTGAAACCCATTTCTTACAGCTTGGCTTGACAAAGGGTCCACAGTCCACTGGCACACTTTAAAAAAATTTCTTTTACTACTTATTCAGAGAGCCCTCATGTTCACACTATTTGCACTGCAGCTCAATCAAGCATTAAATTCTATAAATAAAACGTAATGAAAGGAGTTCTGTCTGCTTGCTATAGTGCATTCATATTCTCTCTTGTGTCTGCAGATGACTCAAGGACTCGTACACGGTGGATCTACTCCAGCATTCTTACACACCACTAATGTCCCACAGCAAAGCACTGTGGGATACATTCAGCAGCAACCACTAGCGCAGCAGCAACAGCCGCCACAGCAACAAAGGCAATACCAACATTCCCAAAACCAGACTGGCAGCGTTTCAGAATATCGAAATTTGCTGACTCGGTAGCACTGTAGACCTGACTGGTGTGCTGAGATCTGCCTCTGTGACTGGGCCATGTAGGTGGAAATGTCATGTGGAAGTCAAACTTGATGACAAGTTGCTTGAAAGTGGAAAAACTGCTTGTTGTGACCTTCCGATGTGAAGCTGCCCTTTCCAGAAGAAGCCGGCCTTTACGTCACTGGAAAGAAACCACAAGCAGAGATTGCACTGACCTGACGTTGAGTACGGGCTCTGAAGAAGCACGAGGTGCCAGGCCTTCATCAGCAGGCCACGTCGCACTCTGTCGTCTGTCAGTGAAACTGCTGGGACAAGTGGTTTATCAAAGCTCTTAAAAAGATACTTTTACATGTTTACATGTGGAACTTTTTATCTAACAAGGTTTCCTTTAAGTGTCTGTTCATACTTTGGTACCACCTCCTACTCAGAAGTAGAGTATTTATTTTTGCCCATTAATTAATGTTTATTTCTTCCACTGATAGTGAGATTCTGAAAATCCTTCCCCAGTGACAGAACTCAAGTGAAGATGAGAAATCTCATAAAGGGATTTGTGTGCATGAGAACTCTGCATTTGAGTTGGCTCCCATTATGTCCCCAAAACAATTACTTACTTGCAGGTATGTTGGTGTGGTTCATATGGTAGGTCACAAAAGAGGGGCTTTGTGGTGAGACATACTGTGGTAAGATGATCATCATATCAAAAATCAGGTTTGGTAAATGCTAAGATGTCACAACAGGAGTGAGATGGTCTCCAGTTTTTAGTAAGGTCTATCTAGATTTTTAAAGCCTCAATCTGGAACTGAAGAAGGGGTGCTGCAGCTGTTGCACCGCTCCTCAAAAAAGAACGACAACAACAAATCTTTGAAGTTACAATTTCTGGTGCTTTTGATGAGCAGTGCAGGATGGGTCTTTTTTTTTTTTTTTTTTGATAAACAAACTACCAGGGGAAGGGGGGGTGTTAAAATAAAAATGTGCCTTCAACCATGGTACATCCATGGTGTGGTTTGATGGTTTTGTCTGATTATGGCTTTAAAAATCCAGCTCAGGTCTATTTGGAATACAAAGTTATATTTTCATAAGGTTATAAATTATTATTTTGCTGCATCAGATTTAAATATAAAAGCCTAGATTTATTGGCTACATTACAAATATATATTGAAGGATTGAAGTCCCAAAAAATTTTGAACACCGTCTGTAATAGTGTCTTTTTCATGATTTGTCCATTTACTGAAACCCAAATGAAATCATTTCATTTTTATTTATTATATATGTATTTGAAACACTAAATGGGGGATTAAGATTTTTTTGTTTTAAACAAAAGTTTTAATTGATTTTTGTCTGTTTGTATTTGTGCTTTAGACATTGAAAGGTCAACACTGGTCCTTGTGTCTTGCCCTTTCACAGTTTAATACAAGCTGTTTTCAGTTCTCCACTTATCTGTATGTGGCCAATTGTGGTTTTACAATACAAAGCAGTGTAAGCTTAATGATTTGAATACAGGCTGGCAACGGTTTGGGATTTTCACCAGATGACAGCAGTCTCAGGAATCTCATGTTAAATGGTATTACACAATTATTATCAGTTAGATAATAAAATTCAAACAACTTTTAGTGTAAATATTGGAGGTGAAAAAAACTCCCCTTTGAAAATAAATATAAGCACCCTCTGCTGTGACAAGGCTGCTGCAATTATTAACCATCAGTTGTTAGATCACAGTATAATGCGAAACCTGTTTGGCTCTATTTAAATATCTTGGAAACAGTGAAAAATGAATTTAGGAGCGCTTGCCTGAACATCTTTATTCTTGTCTTGTGAATCTTTTTGTCTGTTTGTCTGCTTCTTCGAAGATCTGGGAAGAAAAACAAAGTACGCTCTAACCATGACCAAGCGAGATCATTTATAAGAATCCTATTATTAACACCAAACATGCGGACCTTGAAGTATAGCAGCCTCTCCTGCATTAAAAACACCAATTTCACTTTATTGCAGCCGTGCTTCAAAAAAAACTTTTCACAGGTCTTTATGCACATTTTTATGCAGTGCTAATTTTTAACTTTTTATATCGCCATCTTTAGAGTTCATCTTATTTCTTGGGAGAAACTATTTTATGCTTGCAGCGATGTGTGCAACTGCTAATCAGCTAAAGCAACTGCACGCCTGTCTCTGTCGATTCAAATACAAAGGTAAACCTAAACGTACTTCTTGGCTGGAGATGTAAAGCTGCATTGTGTGTTGTCAGATTGTGGCAGAAGGAGGACAGAAGAATAGAGTGCATCGGTGAAGAGATTAGCAGTATGCTGCAAAAGAAAACTCACTAATGTATTCATCTCTATTTTGTTAACGACAATCTCACACACACACACACAGTCTGTGCGCTCCCAGTACAGCTCAGCATTTCCTGAAATTCTCACTGTGTGACACTTTATAAAAAGCAGCCCGTACTGCTCAATACGACAGCTTGGTCTCAACATGTTGAAGCTGAAGCTACTGTACTGGTGCTGTTCACAGTGGATGACACTTTCAGCATGTCCATTCAGTGCCGTTTTACACTTTTCTATGTGCAATGTCAAACTGAAGAGAAGAATGTTAATTTATAGTTTTAAATGTTTCAGAACAGATGTATATAGAGGTGTATAATAAACTGTTGTACCATATAATTTATATGGAAATATTTTTTTAATGAAAATGCCCTAACATTCCCTTAACTGTTTATATCGGCAGCATCTTTCTTTAAAAGGTGTCCACTAAGCACTATGAATACAGTGATTACACTTTATAGTTTGCCTGCATGGGAATGTGGTACAGAGTGTTAGTTCCTCACAAACATGAGCCCCCCCCGAAACTCTGTAGTAAAGAGGGTCATATGTTCCCCATAACAATGAGATTATTTATATATATATATATAAAAATAAGGAACATGAATCCTTATTGCGGGGTGCAGCAACTGCTGACCAACTGTGTAGTAGCAGCTGCTGCTGCTCAGTCTTTACACAGTAATTCAGCCTAAACAAATGTCAGAGGATAAAGTGCAATTGTACAGCATTATCAAAATATTTTTAGATTGCTCAAGTCTCATGCTCCCTTTATTCATCTCTATGCTTCCACAAGTGTGGCAAAGAAAAGTAAAAGGTGTTATGCCAGACATGCAGAGGTGCCATAGACAACTATACTTCTGTTTTCTTTGATTATTCAATAGCTCCACTACAGGACACAAGAAAAAAACAAAAGGTAAAAGATCAACAATACCATACTTTCTAGTAGTGATAGTACAATCTCTCCTTGAGGTAATTTTCCATGTAAGAACAGAATCCAGGAAATATTTCAGTCCATGTCTGTATACAAAACTGTTGCCCTGTTTGCCTTGCAAAAGTAGTTGAGGGGACTTGTGTTCATTTAAACCCCACTGTGCTCAAGCCGGACGATTTTGCTTTGGATGTGAGATGATGTTTCATGTTTTTTTTTTCTTCTTTTAGACGTAAGTTGTAAATAATCCATCCACTCAGTCGGTACTGTTGTTCTTTGTCGTCCAGTTTAAATGCTCTCCCCAGCAGTAGTTACCTTTTTTTTGATGTCTGCACCCTTCAGAATGCTCTTCTGTCTCATGGAATTTGTCAATGAGTGTCACTGTTTTTGAAGGTATGTGAATTTAACCACGTTTAACTTGTTACTTTTTCTGATCTGTAAAACAATGACCGACACCCTCCGTGTGAGAGCAGACGGTCATGAACAAAATAAACCTGAAATCTGCAGTTTCAGTGCAGAAAAAAACATTGAATATATTGTATAATAGAATGTAAAAAAAAACAAACAAACAAAAAATTTTAGGCCACATAGTTGTTTATTTTATATGTCTAATAGATTACATATATATGTTACATGATTTTAAAATTAAAGTAATTTTGTAACAGATAATGAAGTGTCTTATTAGAGGAGGTGAGGCTTATTTTGCGTTCGAGTTGGTGTTGCACAGTCACTTGTACGGCTTGTTTTTTCTGTATTTACCATCAAAATAAGCTTTAAAAGATTTTAACATTGTTTTAAAAGAAATTAACAAATTAAGTTTACATTCTAAAATATCTTGATAATAATGATACTGAAATATTTATAAAAAAAAATCAACCTGAATATTGTGAAATATTTCAAAATAAATATTTTTAAACATATGTATGCTATTCTGAGTTTTACTTAGTTATTCATGAGGAGGAATGTTTCTCAGCCGTGTGTTCTCAGTGCAAAAAAACAAAAACAAAAACAAACACATTTTCATTTTCACACCACAAAGTTGGGCTTGTGTTCCCCTGTGAAAATGTTTTAATAATAAAAGTATAAGCATCAAATGATTCAAGCAAAACTTTACACGTTATTTTACATTTACTGTACACACAACAGGTAATCAGGGAATTGGTTTCCTTTGCTCCTTCTATCTTAAATAACATGATTAATGCTGATATTTACATGGCACGCTTGCTCTTGTGTACCTTCTAGTCAAGAGACACCTCAGCCACTCTGTACACCTTGCTGATCAGGACTTCCACCTTATCTCCACCCAGATGGCAAAAGTCCAAGATGCACACGACATGTGTGTCCTCGAGCTCACTGGCAGTTGCCAAGATCTCCTCTGCGGGGAAAAACACATTTTAAACATGAAGTGTTAGTGATGAACGACTGCTGGAGAAGCATGCGTCGGTGAATCCTTCCCGAATGGGTTTTGCAGTTTTACCCCTACCAGGTGTGATGTGAACAGAATCTCACTTTCATGCATTATATGTTCTGCAGTTTTGCTAGTGTGGCGGTTACCTGGCCCGGAAAGAGTTTCTTCACTGTTGCTGGCTGTGTTTCTGAGAGGACAGAGGAAACCAGATGAAAGGCAGGCCAGCATCGTGTTGCCATGTGAATCCTGAGGAAGGCCTACAGCCTGTGGCTCGCTGGAGCTAACAACAGGAATATATGCGGCATCAACAGCTATCTGCTTGTTAATGCCTGTCAGGGAGATTAAAAACAAAAATCAGAAAAAATTATTTTAAGTGGGAACTCATTTCCAGCTCCATATTTTTATACTACTACTACTACTACTACTACTACTACCCACTAGAGCACCTTTGCATAATACACAGTTCAAAATAATCCTCATTTCTTTATACTGGGCCCCTCTACAGCCCCTCAGTTCATCCACAGTCTGAAACAAGCTGTTCAAGCTCCCCTTCCCCTCCCTTTAAGTAAACTTTCCTCTGACTGCAGCAGGTAGGTGAGGCTCCTAGGCTCACAGAACACACAAAACCAGATCTGTGTCCCTGAGATAGCCATGTTCAGGGCAAAATGAGGCCTTGGAGTGATCTGAAGCCTGAGCTTTTGACTTATAGACAATATTTGAAACATCGGCCCTACTGAATATGAACACTGCTGCAACTGTATACGTACGATGGGAAAAAGTCTAGCAAGTCAACTTTAGAGGCTGACATTACCATTCTTTTAATATTTTTAAAAAAAAAAATAGTGATCTTTAAAGATTCTGAGAATTTTGTGAATTCAAACCATTTCTAGATGTTGGCTTTCAGCCATACCTGAAAGAATAGCTACCTGACAGTGTAGGCAGGGTTATACAGTGTTGTGATTGTAAAAGCGATGTTTAACTGTACAACTAACTGAAAGTGGAACAGAAATCATAGAATCAACGTTAAAAGAAGCAGATCAAACCTAATAACCGGATATTATATGAATTCCAGCCTTTTATAAAGGTGACTCAGACCTCTGATTGCGTGAGTTTGGTTTCCACTGACAATGAATTTCCGGCTCAGAATGACTCACTGATGACGTGAATGTAATATAATAAATGCATAAAAGATCTGTTGGCTTTGGTTATTCAGCACTAAATGAATAAGACAGAAAGTTTTTGTCTGGCTGACACACTTGCACATAAGAGAAAGTCGCTGCCAACACTGAAAAAAGGGATTATGCTGGAAACGAGAGCATGCTCTACTGAGAATGAAGTGGTAGGAACAACAAAGAGTACGCTTTTAGGATTTGGATCACACAGCTCAGCTACTTTACCTAATATTGTTACTTGGTAGTATCCTGGACAAAGCACAGGAGGGAGAGTGTCAGCCGTTTGCTCTGGTGTCCAACGTGTTGGCTGAAGGTTACTCCACTGCAAGAGGACGCTCTTCTCATCGAGCGTGAACCTCCGTGAGATGCTGTCCTGCCACATGCCACCTTTACATAAATGCTCAGACACTTCTTGTTGCTGCTTCGGCCAGCTGCTGCTTTCCCATGATAAAGCATTAGAGTCTGGTGGAGGACAAACATAAATGTTTTAGGACACAGAGTTAACGCTGTACTTAAGGTGAAGTTGCAGTAATTCACCTTGACTTGGATTTTCAGGTCGTGTACTCTGTATCACTTGTTGAACTTCCTCAAACTCAGAGCTGCTCTCTGCTTCCACCTGCTCTTCTCCTTCCTCTGTATTTTTATATCTGGCACTCCTGCAGAAGACAAATGAGCTCAGGCTGGTTGATATGTAAATGTTATATTACCAAGTGAATTGTAACTACCTTTTAGCTGGAGTGTTACCGCTATTCAAGGACTGTGTGGCTTCACTGGAAAACATGTTATATCAAATTTAGTGAGTGGGTTTAAATTAAATTAGGACTCCGCGTCAATCTGAAAGTCGGGAGTCAAATCCTACCTCATTTGAATTCTTCTTTTCCTTCTGCTCTCTGAGCTACTGAACAGCTCAGAACAGTGAGATGTTAAACTCTCCACAAAAGTCTGATTTGTTGTTGAGGAATGACTGGGGTATGGAGCAATTCGATCACACACATCAGTGGAAACACTGGGCACCTGCAGTAAACCAAATGACTTTTTACATTTTCTATGGTAATTACTTTTGGGAAGATACTTTAAAATAACCTTTACTACCTCTTTGTCTTCCAGTCCCTTTGGCTCTGTAGATTTTGGCCTTTTCATGTAGCGCACTGCTGTGATCTGACCTTGAATGGCGAGTTTCTTGTGTTCTCTATATTGCAGGGTCTCTAACTCTCTCTTCAAATCAACTGCAGCAACTAGAGGAATTTGAGCTGAAGGCAGAGAATAAAGTCAAAAGCTACACCAACAAAGAAGCCAAATCATTTTTACTGCGGGATGAAGATGTAAACATGAGAGAGGACAAAATATTTTATGAAATAAAGCTGTAGCACATTGTCCAAAAACACAATCTATGCAAACATGTAAATACTAGAAACTGACCTGAGGCATCTGCCACCGACTGAGTAAACATCTTCGGGGGACGAGGGTAGCAGTAATACCCACCGACAGCAGTTTTCTGGAGGACAACATTGTCCTTCAGAGTCTTGGTCCACTGAATGAAGCTCTTCACTCTGGGGTC
Source organism: Pterophyllum scalare (assembly GCA_024447675.2). NCBI lineage: Eukaryota > Metazoa > Chordata > Actinopteri > Cichliformes > Cichlidae > Pterophyllum > Pterophyllum scalare. The sequence goes on along the minus strand of JAMQGT020009736.1, from coordinate 26,012 downwards.
ACTCACATATGGCTGACCTTTATGGTAACCTGTTGTGGACACCCATCATTCACAGTTCAGCTCCACATTCAAATCGCCACATTATCAGGTACTTATAGTTCCAGGTATACTAACCTGTGATGAATGTCTCAGTCTCACAGCTGCTCGTGAGGTACGGCAACGAGCCGTCCACATGACAAACCCTCATCTGAGTGCAAACTAGGTAGGTCACTATGGAATGGAGGATATATTTTTTAAAAAGTGTCATGTTTACAAGCGTGGCAGCAGACCTGACATAGTTGACTTACTTGGACAAATACGACTGAAGATTTCTGCTTGAGAAGAGGAAAAAAGCTCCAAAATAAAAGGATGGTCAGAAGTTCCATCCACCGCGTGGACCCAGCGATACGTCCAGTACTTCTCTGGACCTAAAAAATGGGAACACGGTCAAACACCAAATTAAAATCAAAGAAATTACTTCAGTCACCATAAACCATTTCCAGCTGACAGACAAGGTAAGAACATTTCTTACCTTTCCATTTACTCTTCACTCTTTCAACACGGCCAACAAATGTTACCAAACCAATTACGTCACATGCTGAATTGTTGGCCAGTTTCTCCAACTCTGACCTGTGAGAACCAAACAACAGGGAGCAGTTATTTAAGCAAAACTGAAATCATAAAAACAATTTCATTTTTGTATAAACTGAAACAAACACATCCAAACAGATCCAGTGTTGTAAACAGACTCTTGCACACTGTCTGAACACACTGTAATACATCTAGTTTTGCACACAGTATCAAAATAGAATTGCAACGTTTCAATACTAGATTTCATCAAGCAAAATGTAGTACTGGAATGTAGACATCTGCAAGTTAGAAATTATGTGGCAGTAAATTAATACTTAGCACTGAAGGCATCCCTCAAATAACAGCTAACGAACAGACATATACAAGACTATAAACTAATGAAACAATTCTAACTCTTTACCGAGTGATGAACTGGTAGGAAATGTCAGGCAGTCCCCACTGAGGTAGTATGCTCTTTGGTGTGACCACAGTGATGACTGAAGCTGGGTTGCGAGGGTTCAGGCAGATTTCTTGGGGGAAAAACAAAACAAAACACACACAGGACAATGCGAGCTAAGGGTGTAATTCACTGACTGGTTCAGGAGGCACTCAAATAAATCAGTGGAAAAGAACGCAGTGTTATTTTTCACCTTTTTTTTGGACATACTGTTAATAAATCTTTACAAAAACCACGTGAACACTAAAAGGTGAATAAATACCAGAACAAATCAACAGGTGAGATATAATTTATATTTAAAAATACTGGATCCTAAGGAAGGCAGAGATAATGTACAGTAATTTTCCCCATGCACAAAACAGTGCTGCAACATATTAATACTGAGTGTTCAGTAGTTACATACGTACCTACAGAACTAAAAATCTTCAGTCTGTGGTGGTTCATTTGGGGCCGTGATCGGTTTGAATAACTCTGCTTCAGCGTGTAACTTTGAAGGTACAACACTGTGCCAACATTCAGTCTCTGGTAAAACTCGGGACAAAGTTCATTCCAAAGCACAAGGGACATCGTGCCACTCTGATCAGCAACTTCAAAGTATGCCTGAAATACAATAATGCATAAGATGAAAGCATTTTAACTATGCTCTGTCACAACATGAAAATATAATGCATGAAAATGAGATCCTGTTCACAGCGCACCTGGTAGGGGTAATCAATCTTGAGGCCAAACTTTCCATAATATCTCAACCTGGATTTATGTATGATTTTCACCAGGAGAGGGAGGGGCTTCCATGTGCTTCTGAAGGATGACTCCAGACTAGAGAGAAGCGTAACCTTGGACACTGTTGAAACCAAAACATCACAAACAACCCATAACCATTAATTTTACTGCAATTTACTAGCTAAAACCAATTTAATCATATACATATCATTTAAGTTTGCACTATATGAATTTCAGTAATTTACGCAACTGGTGATGTGAAATATAAAGTCTGAATAGTTCAGATTTATGGTATCAGGCTACATATTGTATATGATCCCGGTTACAGTTTTTCCATGTGCTCAGTTTTACGTGAACAATAATGTCTACTCCATATAAATGTAATGAAACAGGGGGAAAAAACATAATTCTCTTCAGTTGGTATTTAAAGTAATTATCAGGCAAACATGATTAATATTTACCAGTTTCCGCTGATCTGTTCCATATCTTAATAAATCTAATACTTTAGGATGTTCCCCATGTTGGACTTTTTCCTGTGATGGGCATGTATAATCATTTTGGTTTTTTTGTGGTCCAAGTAATACTAAGTAAGTAAGCAAAGTTTATCACAGACAAAAAGTCGCAAAACACTGTACAATAATTAAAACACACAAGTAAATCAAAACCAATCAATAATGAATCTGCTCGTTATTTCTGAGTGCACCAATTCCCCCAAACAAGGCAAGGCCACTGAAGTGTTATAAATTATATGTAGTAACAATAATAATATATACACAACACAATGTGCGAGTGACAGAGGGATGAGAGAGCAGTATCTCACCGTCCAGCACTGTATCAGCTGAGGGGAACCCTGACATCCAGATGTCGCCCTCCGGGTCATCGTTGTTCCACAGTGACAGGTAATGTTTGCGGCTCACCTGAAGGGGGACATCACTTTGGAGCACCACGCTCCTCTCCATGCCATGCTTGACCAGCATGGGCAGTGAACTGACAGTGTTCACACGGGGCAACACAGCAGACCTCTCTGCAACACATCGGAGCTTTTCCACGCAGATGTAGCCGTGTCCCAACCTCCTCTCGTTGTAAACAAAGGAGCACTGCGTGATGCTGATGTCAGCCCCGGTCCTCAGGACGTTTCTGTGCACCAGATGATTCAAACTGGGGTGGAGGAAGCATTTGGCTCGCCAGATTCCGTCTGTGACCGTCACGTCGTAGCTGTAGGTGTCGAGCTGCTGCCCGTCGGTTTGCTCGGATAGGTACCTCTGAAGTGCGATGACAGCGACAGGAGCTGCATCCTCAGTTGTTAGTTTCAGGCTCTGTGTAGATGATAGCCGCTCCAAAGTCCTCTGGAGGAAAGACTCTTGAGTGAGACCACTCACCACTGAAGAAGGCGGCGAGTTATGCTCCATCACAGATGTGTAATTAAAGTCGTTAGCTGGCCTGTTAGTTGGCCGCCTTGTGCCACTAGTTCATGTTAGCTTGTTGGCTAACTTTGTTTTGCTAGTATTATCAGTAACCTCCTAAACTACGCGCGTTTAAATTTACCTAGAGAAACTGAGTGCACCAAAGAATGGGCTTATATTTCAAGCAGTGCATCATACAAGACTTAATTACATTTTTCAGGAGGCTTCACCTGTGAAGTTGTACTTGACGTTAGCTAACGTTACAAACATCGCGGTTTGATTGCGTCACTATTAGCATAAAGAAATAAAGCATGCACAAATACACTTAATACATACGCTGTTTACATATGTTACGCTGCCAGGCCAGATTCTTTACCATAACTACAAAACTAACTGGATAATGTACTAAAGGGTAATTCCTGCTTTTAAAATCCGCGCTTAGCCGCGCAAAGACCACTTGATATGACATCATCACAGCGACGAGTGTCTAATGGATTGATTGTGATAGCTTCTTGACAAACGTACTCATTTGAATCATTTTTATTTTTTAATTATTTTAATTATACTTGCTTATTTTATAATCATAACATTATTGGTATTTATACATTTTGATCTTTTAATATAAATTATAGAGCATAATATAAATTTAATAGTTTATTTAATAGTCTTTCCTTTTTTACATGGACGGTTATATGAATGCACTGGAAATCTATTCAAACTAAAATGTTTTAATAGGCCCCCGCCCACACATACACACAACATCATGCTTTAAATAAATTACAAAGACTCACAAAAATATGCCCAACACGTCCCCTGTTACTGTGGAAAATGGTAACAGTGAGGATGCTTTTTGCAAAAGTCAGCCATTATTACTCATGTGATGAACAGGCTAGCACAGGAGAACCAATCAGTCAGTTTATACTGTAAATAAAGGGGACAGGGTGGACATGTTATGCTTTAACAAATCAGTGAACCACTTTGACAGAGAGTGATATTATTAAATTATATTAAATTTTAAGTTGCATCTTTAGGCACTTTTTTACTAGCAAACATGTTGCCTGTTACTGGTCCTACTTCTCCATTTTTCCTGGCAAAAAATGAAATGAGGGTTGGCTCATGACCTTTGCACAGTACTGTAATGGTCAGGTGAACGTTCTAGAGTGCCCTTCTTCTCAGCTCATTTCAACATAGATTTTCACTGGACTTTTAACAATGACCACCAGGGGGCGCAACATGCACAGATGTGTAACTCCTTAGAGTTCAGAGTACTGATGTGGCTGATTCAGGCATAGACATATATACAGGTGCTGGTCAATTCAGAAGAGCTGAAGGCCACTATCAGAGCAACCTGGGCTCTCATAACACCTGAGCAGTGCCACAGACTGATGGACTCCATGCTACGCTGCATTGCTGCAGTAATCCAGGCGAAAGGAGCCCCAACAAAGTATTGAGTGCTGTACATGCTCATACTTTTCATGTTCATACTTTTCAGTTGGCCAACATTTTTAAAAATCCTTTTTTGTATTCGTCTCAAGTAATTTTCTAATTTTCTGAGATACTGAATTTGGGGTTTTCATTACTTGTCAGTTATAATCATCAAAATTAAAAGAAACATTTGAAATATATCAGTCTGTGTTTAATGAATGAATATAATATACAAGTTTCACTTTTTGAATGGAATTACTGAAATAAATCAACTTTTTCATGATATTCTAATTTTATGACCAGCACCTGTACACACACACACAGTTGGACAATGAAACTGAAACACCTGTCATTTTAGTGAGGGAGGTTTCATGGCTAAATTGGACCAGCCTGGTGGCCAATCTTCATTAATTGCACATTGCACCAGTAAGAGCAGAGTGTGAAGGTTCAATTAGCAGGGTAAGAGCACAGTTTTGCTCAAAATATTGCAATGCACACAACATTATGGGTGACATACCAGAGTTCAAAAGAGGACAAATTGTTGGTGCATGTCTTGCTGGCGCATCTGTGACCAAAACAGCAAGTCTTTGTGATGTATCACCACGAGAAGTCAGCCCACCAAGGGTAACTTAACGTAAGGGAACAAAGGGAGTTGTCTAACGGATTGTATCCAAAACATAAAACCATGGCTGCCCAAATCACGGCAGAATTAAATGTGCACCTCAACTCTCCTGTTTCCACCAAAAAAACTGTCCGTCGGGAGCTCCACAGGGTCAATACACACGGCCGGGCTGCTATAGCCAAACCTTTGGTCACTCGTGCCAATGCCAAACGTTGGTTTCAATGGTGCAAGGAGTGCAAATCTTGGGCTGTGGACAATGTGAAACATGTATTGTTCTCTGATGAGTCCACCTTTACTGTTTTCCCCACATCCGGGAGAGTTACGGTGTGGAGAAGCCCCAAAGAAGCGTACCACCCAGACTGTTGCATGCCCAGAGTGAAGCATGGGGGTGGATCAGTGATGGTTTGGGCTGCCATATCATGGCATTCCCTTGGCCCAATACTTGTGCTAGATGGGCGCGTCACTGCCAAGGACTACCGAACCATTCTGGAGGACCATGTGCATCCAATGGTTCAAACACTGTATCCTGAAGGCGGTGCCGTGTATCAGGATGATAATGCACCAATACACACAGCAAGACTGGTGAAAGATTGGTTTGATGAACATGAAAGTGAAGTTCAACATCTCCCATGGCCTGCACAGTCACCAGATCTAAATATTATTGAGCCACTTTGGGGTGTTTTGGAGGAGCGAGTCAGGAAACGTTTTCCTCCACCAGCATCATGTCGTGACCTGGCCACTATCCTGCAAGAAGAATGGCTTAAAATCCCTCTGACCACTGTGCAGGACTTGTATATGTCATTCCCAAGATGAACTGACGCTGTATTGGCCGCAAAAGGAGGCCCTACACCATACTAATAAATTATTGTGGTCTAAAACCAGGTGTTTCAGATTCATTGTCCAACCCCTGTGTGTATATATATATATATATATATATATATATATATATATTTGTGTGTGTGTGTCTCATGGTTCAATGATACAGAATGAAGTCACAGGTCAGAACAGAAATCAAGAAAGGGTGCTTGTTAATGTCACATGCTTGCTTTTATCATCATTATACCACATTTTGACATGAAATTGTTTTGATGCTCTACTTAAAAAAGTTACTACAGTTGTCTATGGTTTCCAAGAAGTTGGTGTTCTAGCAGATCTGTAAGCAAACACGGACACAAAGTGTGTTTTGATAACTTTTATTTTTACTAAAAAACAGGGGAAGGTTCACATTAACATTTAGCCTCAGTATTACAGTATATTGAAATTCTTCTCAAAGGAAGTAAAATACAACATTTTTATTTTTTTTAACCTTATATTAAAAATATCAAATAGTACTCATCTAGCAGTGCTTGCAGTATTTTAGGATATGCTGCAGGCTTGATAGCAGAAAGGTTGGCTTTGTACAGAGCACAGATGGTTTTCTTTTATTTGCAGAGACAACCCACCATTTTGTTATCTGGCCTGGTTTGATTGACAAGCTGAACATGCAATGAGGGCAGCTACACAAAATCATCCTACAGATTATACCGGTGCAGTAAGACATTTGGAACAGGCTTGCAATGCAACAAGAAAAAAAAAAAAGTTCCATTCATTGTGTTTCCCCCCCTCTCCAAACAACCATCATGTCACAGAGTGCCCTCTCACCTCTACAAAGTGATCTGAAATGAATTCTGGTGGTATTTTCAGTACAGCTTACCAACCATGGACATGGTGAATAAGAAAAGTAGACTAAAAAATAACATCACTACCTGAATAAACTTCAAAAACAGACTCCTTAGAGCATTTCTATAGTTGCACAGAACTGTACAGGCACACATATTATATATATTTAAAATAAATAGGGCTAATTTGGCTGAGACTCAGTGACGAGGGCATTTCTCTCTTGTTTGTCAGTACAGAGAGAGGAAAAAAAATCCCAGCCATTTACTGGGAAGGCTTCTCAGTTGTTTTCTACAATTCTTGTATTCCCTTAAACACACACACACACACACACACACACACAGCCATGTACATCCACATTATCACTCAGACAGCCCGGCCTCCTTCACCATGCACACAAAGCCAGAAAGACAGGAAAAGGCTGAACATCATTACAAAACATGTAAATGCCTTTATTTCTGGAATGCCTCTGATTAGGAAAACAAAAATAAAAAGTAGAGTTTGAGTCGACTGGTTTCTCAGATCATTAAACCAGAACTTGGCAAGGGATGACACCACCCCACACTCCTAGGCATGATCCTGAGCCACTGCACCGGGCTGTGGCCTCCGGACCCTCGCCCCCTCCCCATAAACATTTCCCCAATGTGGTCCCATAACTCCTAGTCGTCTTGCCAGTGGGAAGCGGCTATGCTTTCCTCACATTTACAAGACATGACACATGATTATTAGATGCCCAGGAAATCTCCTTTACGTGCTCAGCTTCATCTCCTCACAGGACGGGGTGGGGGTGGGGGCGTTAGGACAGGAGGGAGATGTAGAAGGGGACTGTACAGTTGAGACAAGCTGCCTGCTGGGGGCTGAGGCAGGATTACTGAGTGTTGGGGACCAATGTTTGTATGGAGTCTCTCACTCTTTCGTCTCCAGGTGAAGCCCTATGGGAGGTGGATTAAACGTCAGTGGAGAAGTAGAGTGTGTTACGCTTGAGCTCGGCAAAGGAGATGGGAGGATGCTGCAGGTAGTAGAGCAGCACCTGGACCTAAGAGGAGAGAAAACAAAGTTGTGTGACAACTTCCTTTTAATTCATTCAAAGTGAATCCGTGTTATCCTGGATCATAACTATAAATGAAAACATTCTTATTTATTGACACACAGGTTTATCTCTAAGGTCACTGCTCTAAAAACAAACCACACTTTAGGAGTCAGACAGGATTATTACCTCACCCGCTGATGGGTGGAGGGAGGTTATGATTTCAGTCGTGTTGGTCTGTCTGTTAGCAGGGTAACTAAATTATGAACGGAGAGCTGTTGGGGGTGGTACAAGGAACAATCGTTTAAAATTTGGCTGCTGATCCGGATCACAGTGTGGATCCCGGATTTTGTAAAAGTATTCTTTGCCATTGTGAGATATGAACAATATTCACATTATTTGAAGAAGTCATAACCTGATGGAGTATGGCAACATTGGGTGGTATCTATTGCAGTGTAGTATCGGCTGGAGTGGGCGACGTATGAGCTCTGCTGAGTGCCCTTCTAGTATTGTGAAAGTTTCTACTGGAAGCGTTTCTGTTTGGATGAGTTTGAAAATTACAACTCTGGATTTTGTGGCAGATGGAGTTATGACCTACATATTTTTTTTAAAATATGCAAGCAGGTCTGGTTTATGAGCTGGCTGCTTTGATGTGTTTTGATGTTGGATTACCGCCTAATTCAGCCCTTAGCTCTAAAATATCTCTGCATTTTCCTTTATTTCTTAATTGCACGGGGCATGTGGCTCAGCCGCAACTTAAAATAACTTGCTGCTGAACTGATGTGAAGGTTAGTCTGCCATTGCTGCGGCCCACTTAAAAACCAGAAAATCCCGTGAGGCCCACCCAATCTTGTATTGCATTTCCTTGAAAATTTTATACCAAAAAAACAAAAAACAAAACATAAACAATACAGGCTGTTGGCTATAAATTGCTTATGCTGCCTCGTCATGTAAAGTGCTAATGCCAACATGTGGCCCACCTGCCACTGGGACACAAACTTCAATACAAGAGCAGTAACTTTATCAGAATCAGAATACTTTATTGATCCCAGAGGGATTATCAGTTTTAATTCACTTTTTATATAAACATAATTGTACATACTGGAGTGAATAATTTCAAACTGAATTTCTGATCTTACTGCGCCCCACTTGCAGCACCTTTGTGGCCCACCAGGGGGCTGGCCAACCTTTTGGGAATCAGTGAGGTAAATAAATAATAAATAAATAATTTAGTATGTAAAAGAAGTTCAGTAAGCTCTGGATAGAAAAAAAATCACCTTAAAAAAAAAAAAAAATATATATTTATATATATCAGCTTCATAAAAATAGATGAATCAATCTAATATTCTTCCTCTTTGCCCCCCCCCCCAAATCCCTTTAATCTCCACTTTAATAATCAATTTTATCATGAGGACATGTGTGGAAAATTTGTTTGGTTAACGATGTTCCAGCTTACCAAGAAAATCACCTTCTAGTGAGGATTTTTACAGTTTGTGAATGTTTGTGAGTCAGTTTCCCCTCACTTCAGTCCATCACTAATTTACCCAGATTATATTGAGATTACATGAAACATAATGCACTCTCTCTTTGAGGTCTGACATGTTGTATACTTAATGCAGTAAACATTTAGAATTTAAATAAGCCTCAATACAAACACTGGGCTTTACTGCAATGGACAGATGGGACCTCCTGCATGTGCACGCTGCCCCCATTTATGATGATTTACTCTGGATGTTGTTTATTCTGTCAAATAAAGCTATTTGTGCACAGGAAACATCTCTCTGCAGAGATGAATGGATGGCCTGTAGCTTAAATACAGCTGGGAGGATACTCTGCAGTGACACCGGTCACTGGGTGACATGGGAGTAAAAGTTATCTGCAGAACACATGCAGATACTGAGGTAATACGCATGTACGCACCAGTTTAACATGTAATACATGCAGTTGGCAAGGGATTCCTTTCCAGTTTCCACCTAAGATATTGTTTACTGAAAATGTAAAAAAAAGAAAAGAAAAAAGCGTAGCTTTGTATTCAACTTTCAAAACTATCCAAAGGAAAAAAAAATACAAAAAGACCCTCCAAAACCTTGAACCAGAAATCAAATGCACCTGTGCCATGACATCATGTGACCAGATGTCAGAGGCGGAGGTGATGTGCTGTCCCTTCGTGCTCTCTGACTCTGAAGGCCTGAGCAGAGTGGGGCCAAACACGGTGGCCAGGTTATGAAGGGACATCTTGTTGATGGGCTCCTTCTCTGCCACCCTGCAGGAACAACAACCAACAGGCACCATTAGCTATGGAGCTGAGGTGTGTGTGTGTGTGTGTGTGTGTGTGTGTGTGTGTGTACCGTTTGAGGTGCTCCAGCAGAGTGAGGAAGGTCATGATGTTGGGATCAGGCAGCGTGCGCAGAAGGTGCATCATGCAGTTCTCCTTGGCTGCTGGGTCTGACAGAGCTGCAAGATAGGAAGAAGATGTCAGATTCAATTATGGCAAGAGTTTTCTAACAGCCCTCATCTTCTCCAGTTGGCCAACTGTAACTCGCTTTGCACACTTCCTGGAATGAATGTAAGAGCTGAAAGGTCGCACCTATGCCCTCCATAAAGGCGGGGTAGAGGCGGTCGGTGAGGAGAGGCTCCGGCAGCTCCCTGAAGTACAGCTTCAGCGTTCCTGCAATGGCGTTGATGTCCATGTCGCTCAGCATCACCAGGATATCTTTGGTATCTAAGAGTGAGACACAAACACTCATTACATTATTCAAGTTTGGCAGCTGACCTCAGCCTTTTCCATCTCCAGGAGTGAAGTAATCTCTTAACAACCCCACACTCATTCATGTTTAATGTGACAAAAAAAAAAATCAGAGTTAATGCTAGGCTCTGCTCTGTCACATCTCAGTGAAGTAACAGCAGCTGTGACCACAAAGACTCTTATGCAACAGGAGACCTTGAACACGATACATCTGCTGCTCCTCATCTGTGCCGGATTCCCTGACTGTCAGTTCCCACTAATCCCTTATCTGGAGTGCTAAAGCAAAGGCCTCAGTTACTAAAAACCCGGCTGCAGCAATATTCTCTACATCTAAAACCACCAGAATGCACAACATTTTCAGGAAATTACTGCAAACAAATGGGGTAGATTGGGTTTGTAATGCGGGGGGGTGGGCAGGTTTATTTTTTTGTTAAGCCTACTGACTTACTGACTGGCCCAGGTTGAGGACACGCGATATAATCCACAATACGATTTATTGCTATGTAGATCATTTTATAATGTTTGCCAGGAACATCAGTAACCTGGCTATTTGTGTGGGACTCTTGCTCAGCAGAGAGAGCGAATGAATTGCTGTTTTGGAACAAAGTCAACCTGCAGAAGGTCCTGTCAGTTTCCTCCCAGTTTCAGCTGTTTGCTGCAATGTGAACAGTGTTTTTGACAATGTGTAGAGTGCACCAGGCATCAGACAGACTTTTAGAAGCAAAGTGCTAGAGTGTAGATAGTTTAGAATTAACAGCTACTCTTCAGCTGTAATTGGTCTAGAATTAATGGACGTAATGAAAGCTTAGCGCCCTTTCTTTGTCTCCCTGAGACAAATCAGAAACCAAAACAGAAGAAATATCAGTACTGCTATTGGCCAAATTTTATTTTTAGCATCTGTATTGGCCCTGAACTTCACAATTAGTGCACCCCCCAGTAAAAACATATTTTAGTCACTGTTTTAAGGCCAAGATGACAACATGTGTCATGTATTTACTGTTTTGTTCGTTTACACAAGAGCTTTTTTTTACTGAACTGTATGCTATGTACATAATCTGACCATTTCCTGCATTCTGAGGAATTATTTTCTATTTCTGAGGCCAGCTTTTCTTTTTGTGCAAAAGGGCTTGAGCCACCCTCATTTCTTGATATTTTGCTTCCAAGGAGCCAGACTTTCTTGTAATTTTAAAGTGGTCTTGAGCAACAATTCTCCAGTTTTTCTGAAAGTCTGTCAAAGTTTTCCTTTGGACATTGGCACACAAAGACGGTGAATGGAGTCTTACTGGTGTCGAAAGCTGACTTGAGGGCCTGGATATCGGTGGCCACCCCTGAGATCCTATAGATTCCCACTTCATCAATTCCCCTCTTCTCCACTTCCTCAATGCACTGACGGACTATGTAAGGCACCTTGGAGCGCTCGCGCCTGTGGACATACACAACAGTTATTTTCTGACGACGGGAGTGAACCTACACAGCTTCATCCCTGGCATGGAAATGTCGCATTTCATCTTTAGACAACAGCAGCAGCAAAAGGAGCGTGCTTACTTTGTAACAACATTGATTTTGACTCCAAACACCCCACTCTGTTTTTTGGACGGCGTTCTCTTCAAGCTGAGGTCCCGACTCGTAAACTTCATGGAGAATTCCACTTTGATCTATCGAGAAACAAACGACATGGCTAAAACACACTTCACTGAACTAAGATGGCAAAATTTAAACTCTATAAACCACTTTGTTTGAGCGACTGACATCTTAAAAAAGAAGAAACAATCTCAGATATTTTAGTTTAGTTCATGGGGGGGGGAATCAAGATCTCTTTATATTTGTTTGTATTAAGTTATTCTATTCAAATTCTGTGTGTACAAATTTCTAATCTTCAGAGCTTCATTTACTGTACACAGTATACATCTTAATCTAAGCTAAAAGTCCCTTTCTGATTCTTACCCCATTCATCTCTATGACGTCCATGTGCCAGTTCTTGGACTGCACCGTCTGAGGATCCAGCTGAAGGACACAACACAGACAGAAACATTTTTGAAAAGGCTAAATAAGGACATGACTAAATCCATAGTGGGATTTTCCCAGGAAGAGGAATCACATCATCAGAAAGCAGTTTCCACCATGTATAACTCACATTTCTCAATAGATACACAGAGGGGGAAAAAAAACAAAACGAAAAGGCCCGGGAACACTACCTGTACATTTCCTCTAAAACCGCTGACTTAATTCTAACATATCCACAGTGGTGATGTGACCAAACCAGACTTTACCACCAGCAAAATCCTTTTTCCCACATAAATCCTCAGGAATGTTTATACTCATGGGACAAAAATAGATTCTGCTTTTATGCTTTTGTCTGTATCTAAATAAAAGAGAAAGAACTAATGTGCAATTTCCATTCTAGGACAGAAAGTAAAAAGTGAAGCAAGTCCTTGCGTGTTTGACAGAGATGATGGTGCCTCTGATTTCCCTTCTTTACACTTTGCTAAACAAAGAATCACAGTGATGCACACAGTAAGGCATTAATGTATCATCTGAGACCTTCGTGTAATTATAGCTACTGAGAATTAAATCTACCTACAAAACTTAACTTACCATCTAACTGAGGATCTTTGGTGTGTTAGACAAACATGACAGCCACTACGCTACCAGGAGCCTTCCAAAAACTACTGCTTCTAACCCCCAGGCTCCAACATAAATGTTGGAAGACAACCAAGGCTCCAAAGGAAATAAAAAAAATTATTCAGAACTTAATATAACTCTGAGCTCCAAAGAAGATAAAAGTGGAGCTGCCACAGTGGCCCGTGCCTGGACGCACCTGCCTTACAACAACAGTCACTTTGGGAAGGAGTGGTTCTACTTCTGCTTCGCTCATTTGCCCTCAGCGGTCTCCAGATCGGCCCGGCACTTTTCCTCCTTCACTGCACATTTTCTCAAGGCGCGGTTCTCACGAATCCCGGCGCACTCTGACACAGCGTACATGGCAGCTTGTTGCTGTTTTAAGTCTCCTGGAGTCTGCGCCCGCTGCGCGAGACCACAACAGCTAATGCCCCTTTTATAGGCTGTTTCTGCACTACAGTTATGTCATTATGACTCTGCACAGTGATGTGCTCAAGTTAGAGGAAAATTACTCTTGCTGGGTGAGCACAAGGGTAGCACGCTTCTCTTATTGTCGGCATTAAAAGTTTTTAGTGAGTGCATTTCATTACCTCGTAAAAAGGCCATTTGGCACTGGTTTCGCGCATTCCTATTATTGGTAAAGCCTGTTTTCCCAGCAGTGCTTGGGCTTCAGACGGGGGACAGGTAATCACTTCAATCGGTCCTTTACGCAGCAACTGCCAAGAAGGGAACTGGGCAAAAATTCAGCGCTCACTCATGATGTCTCTTCAAGCCCCCTGAAGTAAACTAATTGGAGAAAAAAAAAGCAAAAAAAAAAAAAGCAAAAAACTTCATCCTACCTACTTCCTCCTTGTTATTCTCTGCTAATTTCTAAAATCCTGATTAAAAATGAATATACTCAAACAGGGTTGTAAAAACAATGAGGGTCCATTATAGCCATTTGCACACTCAGTGACCCTTTCCAGGCCTATAGCCTCAACTGGGCTCCCTTTTATTAAAAAATAGCAGAGAGGAACTTGCTCCCCGCCCTCTTGCTTTCCTGGGAAATGAGTTTGTGAGGAGGCCTGCACGAAGCAAACTTTGACTCAGTTTATACTAAGTATTTCATTCAGAATACAGCACAAAACGTCAGCAGAAGGGCTGCACGGCAAGAAGCGATTTATGACTTATCGGAGGACATGTTAAGTCAGCTGGTTTAACAGCGGAAGGAGATTTTAAGTCTTATTCCAAGTAAAGTCTCACAGTCAAGGAACTTTCAGGAAAATAATAAAGGTATACACTACACAGGATACATATGAGCCTTACTTATGGCTGATTTTCTTTTTTCTTTTTTTTTTGGCTTAAGGAGCTGCGGAAGAGCATAGCTTTATTCTTCTTTCATCCCTTTCCAGACCAATAAAAAAAAAATACAATGACCAATTTCCTTCTCTAGGAATGCTTGAAGCAGATTTGGAGCACATGAGCATCTAGTATATGTGTGCATACTAATGCACATGCCTAGGAAGAGATAAAAGTCAGAAACTGTCAGACATTCTCAGGCGTATATGGTTCTGATTAGGATCACATCACTCCAAATCCCTCTATGTTGGATCCTGAAACCTATACTGGACATATGATTGAGGAGAAACCTGATCAGCCTGCAGCCAAAAGCGAAGCACAAAATAGCTGAATACACTAATTTGTTCACATTCCAGTTGGAGTGCACACATGCTTTTTCTATTTTGTAGAGTACATGATGTATTGAATGTGAGCTTGTTTTGAGGACAGAGCAGCTGACCCGGCTCTTATAAGGGAACAAGCATGTATGCTTCAGGTTTGAGGCACAGCCAGTTTACTTTCACCCAGCCGTGTGTGTGCACGTCCCACTAACCCTGTGCTCTACATGCTTAAACACACATATCCTCATTTATCTGCTCTTCTGCCTTCTCGAGCATTTGAAATGAACAGGAAGCATGTGGCTACCATGTGATATGGTTCATTTGTAGATCCTACAGAAAATTCATGGTTGATTTAAGTATCCTTTCCTGCTTTTGGCTGGACTCTCTGTCAGTCATGCAGAACACAAGCAGGGATATCATGACTAAGATGCTTCAAATGAAGAAGCAGACAGATATGTTGATCAGTCTGAGCAGAGTACAGACTGTACTTTTCTCAGACTGATCTACGAGATTAAAACCCTATAAGTCGTGCTTTTGTGCTATCAAATGGTTTCTTTCACACAGACAGGGCAGACTGCGGTTATCAGTCACACAGTATTACTCAAACTTGTACTCTGGGTTTCAACTTTAAAAAGGGGGTGTGGGGAGGAGGGGGTAAAAAAAAAAAAAAAAAAGCCTGTTCCTGCCCGGTTTCGAACCGAGGACCTTTCGCGTGTTAGGCGAACGTGATAACCACTACACTACAGGAACTACCTGAGAGCCCTCCCCATTCCCTCTGCAAAGATAATCCTGCCCTCCTTCACTGAGCAAGTGACGCACAAGCCACACTGCTGCAGCAGATACGAGACTGACAGCAACAACAGCCCAACACGGAGGGGCATTCAGGGGTCTGCACCCCTCTGGAGCCGTTTACGTCTGTTACACAGCAAAGCTACACACACTTGAGATGTGCCTCAATAGATGCAGCGCCACAGCTGGAGAATAAAAACTCTAAAGATTCATGATGTGTCAGAGTAAGAGCACATGTATTGTCAAGTGGCCTTAAAGGAACATGCATGATGTTCTGTGTGGATAGGGGTTCCTCTGTGGCATCCAGCACAGGAATACTATACATGAAAGCATTCTTGACTGACAACCGTGACAAACGTCTGTCTGTTAAAGGACAGTTGTCTGCATAACTATTAACTTTAAGTAAGAGCAAAAATCCTGCGTTCACATATTCATACTGGTGAGAAATATGCACATCAAGTATCAGCTTTAGTATGAATAAAGAGTGCTGTCTGGACACTTGTTTGTTCTGGGCAATCATACATTTATGCAAAAGCGAGAGCTGAATTACAAAGCCCAAAGAGAAGAAAAATGGAGTGCGCTGAAGTGGCAGAAGAGCGTGAACCAAACAGTCAGTTACAAAATGATGTGTAAAGCCAAAATAATGAAATCTCTATAGACTTAATTAAGTTATTGCTGCTGTGCTGGAGAGGTAATGCATGCTGGCGACAACGCTGCAAAAAGCATAACTTGATCTTTTGATATGTTAAATTAATGAATTGCTGTTTAATTTGTCCTTTGTGTTTCATCACAGTTTTCCACCACTGCTTCTCTGGCTGATTAAATATTCATTCAGCTGCGGAAAGCTTTTTATTAGTCCTTTAATTAGAACGTGGCGCTAACTGCACAGCTCCTTGGATTTAGCAGGATTACAGGAGCTGTGTGCACACTGACTGAACCTTTATTTCACTTTTTAATTTTCCAGCTAACACATCCCACAGCAGAACATTTGCTCCACAGAATATAAGCACCGTGACTATTTTTGGATTCATGAACCATAATGTTTATATGACTCTTTACTTAACAGCTGCTGATGTCAACGAGGCCATGGGAGGTCTTTGACTTGGTTGCCATGTTGCCTTCTTCCCTCTCTTCCTAGTTTGAACCAATCGACAGGGCTTTTCAGCAGAATGAGAGCTCTGATTTGCAGACTAGTCTTTCATCTCTGCCAGCAGTGTGTGATTCTCATACAGCGCCCGTAAGCAGCAACACACAGATGAGTACTACACTTACGCAACACGATTCTGCCTGCAGCAGAATGAAGTGCTGATACTGAAGCACCGAAAAAAAAGGGTGAAATATCCCCTTTAATGTTCTGATTTTGAGTCAAACAAAATAACCACCTCTTTTATTTTCCTTAACACACTCTTAGGATCTGTTCTCTTATGATTTCCTCATTGTGCTGCTACTATTTTGCAACAAAAGTATGAATTTACCCAGGAGAAGATTGATTCTTTTCTGCAAAAAAAAAAAAAAGAATGAAAGAACACTTTGTTGCTTCATTGAATGATACTGATCACTGTCATCTTCAATTTCAGTCCTTTAACTTTTATATAAAACCCACATGGAGCAGTCAAAGAATGCTTTGTTTCACTGTCATACAGACTAACCACCAAATGTCTGATATAATCTGGTGCAGCAGCGGCAGCGACACATATGCTATCATGAAACAAGGATCTAAGGGACATTTTTGTCCCGTGATGAACCTCCATGTTTCGTCTGGACAGCTATGCAATGATGTTTCTCACGTGTGTGCCTTGTGGGGGCATTGCATAGTTTGTAGGATAGGTCATTACCTCATTGTGATCATTTGTCATTTTTAACTAAAGGTTTTTTCATTTATACTTTCACATCAATCATTTGCCTGCATGTCAGCCAATTAACAAAACATCTGTAAACTGTAGCTGCAGCACCCACAACTAACCCCTGAACCAGTGAGGAAAAAAATGGAGGGAGATTTAAGTAACCTAGGTGAGGTTTTGTTTTTCTGATTCTTTAGCATTATTTTTGCTTCTCAGCATCGCAGAATGTGGGTTCTGTTTGTTAGCAGTGACACATACACTTTTAGTGACCATGTCTTTACAGATACCTGCATGTGAGGCATTTAGGAGGCAAAAATAAACCTGGGTTAAACTCTCCCCGAGAGTGTACAACACTACTGTGATTAAAAGCACATCACCAAAATCTCACAGCATAATCAGATGATTAATGCCTTATTGTCGCTCTAAAGAGATTAAAGGTTTTTTGCATTCTGCTTGCTGCATAGCCAGAAGCAAGGGGGTCATCGTGGGTATCAACCTGAGAATGCTTTACTGACCTGCCACTCCCCTCCTTGAGCTCATTAACCAATCACAGACCCGCCACACAGGGGGTGGGGGTGGGGGTGGATTGGGGCCAATAAAGGGCTATGCCCTCCGGTGGAGACAGGAGGAGATTTATGTGGCCTATATAAAAAGGCCATTAGGGGACTAGATGGCATTTTAGGCGCACAGAAAGGATGAAACTCTAATATTTCGTCTGCACTAATCAACATACTAAAATGGAGAGAATCATTTCATATTGAGGCTAAAATGCTGCAAGGGTAAGAGGTGGGATGAGTGAGTGGGAGTAAGATGATAATGGTCGGATCTGATTTTCCTCCATGGCTAAGCCAGCATTGTTCTCAGTGACAAGCTGACTAAAAGTCCACAACAAGAAAAGACCAGAAAACAGGTGATCAAACACAAACCCCCAGCTATAACCCAGCACCAGCACCATTTGATCATTTGCTACAGCCTATCAGATATATTATATCTGGTTCTAGACCAGTTAAGAGTTTTCCAGCCAACCTCCCACCTCATCACGCCATGTCTTAATTAGATGCTGCTTTAGGCTCACAGAGTGAGGATGATTCCCTGGTGCACTTCCGTGACCTCGCCTATCCCTTTCCATCCACATTCCTCTAAACACCCAGCAAATAACATGATACATGCCACAGATGCAAAAACAGAAACAAGAAGCAATATATCCGAATGTCTTCTTTACCTGTCACCTTCACTAATGGAGGAAATTTATCTTTCTTGTAATGGATATCTGGATGATTTAGAAACCTACAATTTTAAATAAGTGGCAAAATGAAGCCAACAAAAACACTTCAGTTACACACACTGAAAATAATCATATGTTTTTATAGATTTATATATAATGAACAACTGAGCATTAACCCTTTACAGAAAACAGAACATTAAACAAAATCCATACATGCCTTTGCTGTGTTATGGTTTTAGATAATGCCAGCAGATAACTTAACATTATCAACAGCAATCACCAGCATGTGGCAAAAAAAACGCAGGACTGAGGGAAAGAAAGGGGGGATTTTAGAAAGACTGATAGGATCAAAAGGCAACCAAGCTCGGAAAAAAAACGTCAAAACAAGTCCACTCATAGAAAGTGACATTCAACAAGCCAACAAAGAATTAAAGGATGGATGGGACTTCACAGAACAGATGGGTGAACGGGGATTTCTGCACAGTGTGAGTGCAGAAACGAATGGCAAAGCCGAGAAATTTGGACATCAATGAGACAAAAGAACTTCCTCCTCCAGTTCGTTGCCATTAACACAATGGTACCTGTGCACAGAGCGATAAGGAAGCAATCAATATATGTATGAAGTCCCTATTTTATTCTGCTCAGTATAAAACAGTGGTCAGCTTTTCTTAGGCTTGTGTTAAATAATGGAAAAGCACGGAAGCAAAGGTCAGCCTAACTCTGACTCTTTGTTATGAACAAGGTTATTATGTACACAAATTACAGCTCAAAATGCTGGCGATGCACTCATGATGAAGATGAGGAGGACTGTGCAAGAACAGCATGACCCCCCCCCCCAAAAGAAAAAAAATCAAACAAACAAACAAAACAAAATTTTGTGTTCATATCTGCATTCCTCAACTGTGCAAAAAACTCTGCTGTTCAGGCAAGAGAGTCATAATGGAGAATCTGCATTTAACCTATGTCACAGCATTCTATCAAGTATTATAAAGAAAGTGATAATTGTCTGCATACCAAACTATATGATGCAAACCTTCTAGCAGTGTTTCAGAGGCTACATGGAATAAATGACAGTTAATAAATACATAGAAAGAAAAATCTGTGCTTTAAATGCCAAGGGGGCATTAGATCACTTTAACTAGCGAGGATGACATTATCTTAAATGAACAGCAGAGGGAGCCGGTCTGATGGTGAAACATCAAGATGATTTAGTTGCCTTTTATTCATCACTAGTAGCTTAAAAAAAAAAAAGAAAGAAAGAAAGAAAAAGAAAGAAAGAAAGAAAAAAGAAAAAAGTCTTTCAGATATGAACAGTGACAGGGGCGGGAGGACAGGGAGCAAGAAATAGTTATTTCATATTAAACAGAGTGCTTTTTTGAGTAATTGTGAATTCCTATCTTGATTAAATCGTTACACAGTCCCATGTAGTGTCTGTACCGTTTCTTAAAATATTAATATCTTCTCCCATCGCAAACGAGTCTGATGATCCTACATCAAACTTCAGTGCGACTCAGGATTAATCCTCAATTGTTTAGCAGGATATAAAATACTTGTTAAAGCTCATACATTAAGGTTAGTAAAGCATATTTACAGGCTGAATCTCACTGTCAAAGGCAGATGGGAAAAAAGGCACATTATACTTAGCTTCAGGTGACAGCTTAGCCATCACCATCTATACTGCAGTCAACAGACCCTTTGAAATAGAACAATAGTCAACTCTGCAGTGAAATAAAGACCCAGGGAGAGAGCGCGTGCACACAGAAAGGGATAAACTGAGCATAAAAGAGAGGAGAACTAACAGATGGAAGTGACACACTGATAAATAGAGGACAGAGAAGATTAAAAAGAAAAAAAACACAGCATGTGTATGCATGTGACATGTGTGCATATGTCAACCAGAAACCTTTTGTCTGAGCAGCTTGCTGCGGACGCGGCCCCATAGCTTGGCCCCGGTGTTGCTGTGCCTCTTGTGCACAGGGGTCTGTGGCTGGCTGGACAGATTGTGCTGGTTCTGGTCCACGCAGCAGTGCTGCTCCAGACGCTCACACACCGAGTTCAAGTTTACATCCGATACTAAGATCTCCGTCATTCCAAAGCCTCCAAATTCCTCTCCCACCAAAACACAGGTGGAGGAAGAACGCGGCTGTCGATGAAGAAGAGGGGAGTACGGATCCCCACGTAAACTCTGACTGATCACTGGACCAGGTGCTGGTGAGTCACTACAGCAATTAAGTATCACAAAAAGACTCAGAAATTCACTTCAAAAAAGGACAGAGTGACGAGGAGGAGGAGAAGATGCTGCTGCCATGGTCTTCTTGATAAGCCTGATAGTAGATCCTCGTTGGTGCCCCTCTCTGTGAGTTCATTCCACAGTCAGCTGCCAGCATCTCCTCGGTGTGCAATCTGACTTCCACAACAGCAAGCACACATTCAGAGCGACAGAGCGAGGCAGAGAGAGAGAGAGAGAGAGAGGGAAAGAAGAGGGAGTGAGATGGGGGAGTGAATGAGCTCCCGCTGTCACTGAGCAGCTCTGCTTCTCCAGATGTTGATGGACACACCTCCAAAGAGAGAAGGGAGGGGTGGAGGGCACAATAAACAGTCAATGAGAAATGAGGGGAGAGAGAGAGTGAGAGTGAGAGAGGAAAGGAGGGACGGAATGTTAAATGCTGGACTTTGTTCTGGTCAGTATTTTGACCCCTTGTCAACCTTTCCCAGAGCCGGTCAGTAAACTCAGGAAGTCAGTAAATGCAGAAATGTGATGATGAGAAAGCATGACACTTCAGCACGGACAGGTAGTATTTTCTTGCGGAGGAAATGTCGACAACAGCCAAAAACATTAATTCAAACACACAAAGCAGAACTCTAAGAAGCCTTTAAAGCTTCTACGTTGTCACATCCTTTTAAAATCTGACAAGAAATATCTTTCCTCTCTCTTCCTCCTCCTCCTCCTCCCTGTCTCTGTACCTATTACCATGCCTCTTTCTGCAGATCACTTCTCCTCCCGCACTCTTACAGTTCTCCGATTTCCACCATCTCCCCCTCTGCTAACTGTGAATGTGTGCGTGCATTTTTCGACTACAATGCTCACTTTTTCTTTTTTTTTTCTTTTCACCATGCCTGTCTGTTGACATTGGAAAGTCACTCAAAGACTTCCACACGCACACTCACACCCTGGGAGACGCAGCCAGCGAATCACCATGTTTATTCAACAGGACAGCCGGAGCTGGCTGCTCTTAAGAGGAGTATTCCTCTGTATAATGGATCGATATGGGGCAAGGGAATCTGTGTATGCCTGTCAAACTCCATCTCCATCCATCGTGTCCCATCTCACTTGAATTGGAGGGAGGAGGTGGGGGGGGGGTTCTGCCAGGGAAAAGGTTAGAGACATGAGGCTGCATTTTAAAACCTCTAGACCAGTAAGACAAACGGTCTTCTGGGTTGAACTCTCATTGTGATTCAGAGAAGGTATCTGCTGATAAGCAGCCTGCTGGCTACTGACTGTACAATGATTCATAAAGAAATTGGGAAAAGACGAGATGAGCAAATTACACAGTTTCTTTGATCTGTTAAAATGGTGGCAAACATGAAATTATCATTATCTAGGCACCTTCTGTTAAAGCAGCAGTTTTTTTTTCCTTTCAGTTTTCACCACACTTTTCAGTACCAAACTAGACTCATCGTGTCATCACAAGGCGTCTGAACTAACAGCAGACATCATGATACAATGGTGTAAAAACATGTGGGTTCGTGTATGTGTTCTGCGGTGATGATAAAACAACAGAAGGGGGAGTAGGACGACCCGCATGTCTGACTTTATGACCGAAAGTGTAGTATAGAGACGGGATAGGATGGAAGAGACCTCAGCCAACCCTCACCACAGAGTATTTTTAACTCTCAGAGTTTGTAACTATGAGGCATACATACTCTATGCGTCATATCTTGGAAAGAATGCCTGGGAAAACGATGTTTTTTAAAAAAAAAAAAATGGGAGAAAAAACCCACAGGGAGACGGGATCTTTTTGGGCAACGCAGCAGAGGAGAGAAGCTAATTATTTTGGCTCGTTTTATGTTAACCAAGCAGCTTCACTATCACAGCACACAGAAAAGAGACTAAAAGAAGCAGACAAATAAATTCTAATCATCCATTGTCGTCACATGTGAAAGCCTCATAGGATCTTTAAAATTAGTATTACCCATCCAGAAGTGAAGAAGCAGGGGCCAAGATATTCTGAGTGTCTGGAGTCTAGTCCTAAAATGACTTCACATCCCTCATTATGCAACAACTCTAAATCTTTCATTAGAATCCTGCGGCTCTAATTCGTACTACTTTCATATCCTACACCTGCAGTCTGGTTCAAGTTGAAAGTTTCAAGTCTCAAGCTTAAGCCAAGAAAGTGTTTCAAACTTTGCCATAAAGTGATTCCGATGTTTCTGTGTGCTTTTATGTGTAACGTCTTTGCTTATTTTGGTAAATAGAGTGCAGTCAACATGATTTATGAATGGCTTATCTATAAAATGAACAAAATAACCTGTTTTTCAACAATCTTTAGGAGTCTGTGTTATTGTACCTACATTATAATCAATCCTGTGCTTTTTGGCCACTTCAAATATCTTTATAGAACTGTGATGTTATATTTGTTGTGATTTCAGCAGCCTTATGAGCCTGATTTCTCTTTAAAAATAAAATTTCAATGTTATTTTAATGACTTATAAAAGTCACTTTGACAAAAACTGAGTGCAGCTTCTACCCTGCGATAGAAATGCTGTTTTTCACTCAAAATGACCTGATATGATTCATGAGAGATATGTTTGATATGTTTCACAGATTACAGGTCAACAAGTGACTGTTACAGAGTCATTTTCTGGCAAACAAAAAAAAATCACTTTATGGCAGACAATCACTTTTTGGCAAATACCGGCAGTGGGTGCTGGGGGGCCTCCTGCATTAGCAAACTCAAAACAGTGCCTGTATTTCCAGCTAGAAAACGCGCATCTCTCTCCTCCCTCCATTGTTTACGTTTGTGTCGCTGTGTGCTATTATTGTTCCCATGCTGAAAATGGGACTTAATTGTCGCATCAGCCAGACCTCACTCCCCGAGATTTTTACTAAGGAAAATGACAAAAATAGCTAAGCACAGTGTCTTGGATAAGTAACTTTCACACTAGATTCCAGCTTGAACATGCCTGAATACATGTGAGAAAATGCAATTTTCAATCAATAATGTGATTTTTAAAAAATAGGTTTACAGTGGTGCTTGCAAGCAATAATTTGTCGATGTGCAAGCCTTGATGACACTTTCTATATCTACGACTCTGCTTGGGTCCACGGGGGTCTGTGTGGACGTCCATGTACCTGCTTGTTTTTTTGTGATCGCACACCGATGACTTAGGCACCCCATACACAGGACTTCAATGAAGTATAACAATAATGAGTACTCTGTCACCAGGTCTCCAGATGCCTGAGTCCTGACTTCAACAGAGGTAAGTGAGGGGCAGCCAATAACAAGGAAGTCATTGGGGGGGGGGGTTCTTAAAGAGATAGGAGCTAGAACAACTTCTTTAAGACAGCAACTAAGCAGCTGTATGAAACTACTCTATTACATCTAAAAACAAAAATGCGGTGACTGAAATTGGTGTAACTGGCCCATTAAGCTCTTTTTTTCAGAAATAAAACCAGTGTTTATGGTGGCTAACAAAATTTAGGTCAGTGTTGTTGTGTAACTGATATTAGTTAGTGTGATCCCAGAGTTTACATCATCCAGCTTGTAACTGTCACCATAAGATGCTGTTAAGGAAGCTTTTCTCACTTTATGGATGGATCTGCTTTCCAGTCATGTCTGGTCTATATTTTGCAAATTTTTGACCTTTGGCTTCCTTTTGAAGTGTCAAAAAGCGTCAAAAGATACTGACAGCAGTGCAGTACAGTAACAGCAGGTGTCCATGCAACCTGTGCCTACTGCTTCACAACCCATCACATCAAATACATTCATGCAGTGAACACACGTGCACACACACACACACACACACTCTTACTGCCAATGCTGCACTCTCTCTTGTGTTGGTTCATTACTTATTTATGCCTCCACACTATATGCAGACATGTTAACCCAGAATACCTGTGGGTTTACACAACAACACACATCAAAACAGTCCAAGCAGTTCTGAACACAGACCGCCTCAATTCCCCAAAACACAATCTCACTCCATACGGAGTATTTCAATGCAAAAATAATAACAGGCTGTCGATGTACCAGAATAATATTTTTCTCAATCATGTCAAAAGGGAAACTATTCAGTTCTGTGGCTTTGTTGCTTGGTTTTGCTGTGCGTAAGGAGAGTGGAATAATGGCTCCTTATTTGCCAAAAAGAGGTCTTACATACATAGAAATGTACTGTAGAGATAGATTAACTGTATGAGATGATGGATCGCATGGGGCTCTGAGCTTGGGAAACATGGGAATGATAAAAAGACGAAAGATGCATGCAAGAGAGGAGGAGGGTGCCAACAGGGAGATAAGATTAAGAATTCTTGTGAGAAGAGTAAGAAATGTAAGAGTACATGAAAGAAAAGCCATGAGTAATTAGTAAAAGTCTCAGTGTTTGAGAGGAGTTTTTTTATGTGAGGTTACTGTGGGGGATGTTTGCTTCTTTTACTCTGTCAATCTATCAGAATTTATTTTCTGATTTAACTAAGATGTATTACTGCTTGGATTCAGTCAAAGGATCAGCACATACTGTTCTTGTACCAGCTCATTTAAAAAAGTGTTTAAATGAATATGCTACATACTATATATATTAAAACATATAAATTCATTTAATGCCATCTGGCTACCACATGACAAGGTGGAGAAAGCAGATGGCTGAGTCCTGAGTGCCTATGCTCTGACATCAGGGCCAGCCCTGGCTCTTAATTATAGATGGGCTTGGTGGCACAGGCCCCTCGTAAAGCCGCTCCATATGACCAGTCAAGGGGGGGAGAAGGGAGTGTTGAATGAGGCCCTCATTTACAAACTCCACCTGGGTGTGTACTTGCTCCCTGACAAGGACTGTAATTCTGTTGACTGTGCGATATTCAGGGCCTCCACTCCTGTGGCCTTCAGCAAACCTCTGCCAATCACAGACACCTCCAAGAGCCAGAGACAAATTAATGATCAGTCTAAGGGCTGTGCCCCTCTGACATGAAAATGGAGCAGCTCTGAATCCATGCCTGCCTAATGAGCACAGGATGGTCAGTCTGCTGTTTTAGCAAGTTTAGTATGTGCTGTATATAATAAA
>JAMQGT020009735.1:0-59988 GCA_024447675.2 Pterophyllum scalare | reverse complement strand
TATGTGGTAGCACCTTGGTTCAGTTAGTATTGCTAGAGATGCTGTCTGTGTTCCAAGACACTAATGCTGTTCCTTTGTAAAGCTACTTCTGTATCCATTACACCCTGATCAAGTTGCTTAAACAAAGGTACTGTATCTATTGTTAAAAATAAGAACTTCCTTTTCATATTTTATGGTGTCTCTTTTCTGAAGTCCCTCTTGTGTACCTTGCCCATCTCTTGTAAGGTATAGAAGGAATTCAAATCAGTGTCTTCATGATCAGGACTCACTTACTGTAGGGTCCTATTTACTAATGGTACAGGCACAAGATGCTGTTTTGCCAATAAAATTCTACTGTCCATATTTACTAAAGATGGTGGATCGGTGTGAATCTGAAGACACATGGGAGGATGTGTCTTATTTTACAAGCAGCCAAGTAACTGTTTACAGTGAGCTGATGGGACTTTAGTCACATTTTTACACAGAGATCAATACACAATGAAAATGCCTTGTGTGTCTTTTCTCAGCAGCACACATACACACTGTTATTGACTGTTATTTATATTTTAGCATCACTAGTATCATATCACTAATATGAGCTTCTCTTGGCTTCCCTTTCTTTTCAAAAATTAGTGCATTTCTTTGCAGCTCACCCGCAGAAATTTCCACTTTCATCAGTGCATTTTTTTTTATGACTGCAACCTGGCCCTTAAATCACTGACAGATAAATAAAGCCACAGTCAAGGGAAAATACAAAATCCTTCAAAGTAAAAGCCTGGTTATTTCTGATTTGGTTAGATCTGTGCTGCTGAGTTGGAAAACACAATATGACCATCTAGACAGTGCAGTATTCCTAGTGGGACACACACAGGGTCCATCTGGATGAGTGGTGTTTTGTTTTTGTCAGGATTTTGAAATATTTAGTTTCCTATACTTTTTATGCAACAGACTCACATTCAACGTTATTTCCAGTTCAGTTGTTCAAGGCTGAAGGAGTGAACCTTTCACTTTGCGTTATTTTAAAATTGATTATTTTAGCACAATAATTGAAATGAACACAAATTAAATATAGTCTTTATTTGATCTACAATTTGTGAATAATTATCTTTAAAATAATAAAGTTTGTTACTATTTACATGTTACACAAGTAGTGTTGTATTTTTAACCTGTAGCAGGGCCAAAGAGTAGCTGAGGCATCAAGATAAGGCAGCTTCGTGTGAAAGATACAAATGTTAAAAATACTAAATGCACAAGTGGAAAACCATCCCACTTTCTATAAAAAAATTTTTCTTTTTTAATGGTTTTGTTGCCAGCTATGAGTTCAGCTTTAAAATGTAGTCAGTGAGCTGTTCAGTGTGTGCGCTGTGTTTTTATACCTTCTCAATTTCTGTGCAAATAATACCACACGTTATTCAATATATATTTGTATAAAGTTCTTCTGCAACAGTTAAATTACTTAGATGTGTCAGTTATTGTGCTGTTTTGTCATACCCTTTATTTCAGTAGCTTCTAAAATAAAGTTTACCTTTTCAATCTGTAATGAAATTTAAAACAAAAAAACAAGAAAAATGAAAACAATTCATAAAATTAATAAACTCCTAAAACTTAATATTAAATGCTTATTTTGTCAAATCTTTAACATAATTAGAAAACTTAGAGTAAAATAACCGTTTAACTTCAGAAGTTACTTCTTTGACATCACTGCTGCTGTTACAGGATGAGGTCAAATTCATAAATAATTCTTAAAAACCTTGAAAAATTCTATTAATTCTATTGCTTTTTTTTATCACTTATGATACTCCTTTACTTTTCACTAATATTTTCTTGATCAGGTTCAAAATCAAAGAATCATCACTAATAAATTCACCCAGTACTTGAGTTACTCGCGTCTCAGTTAGGACTCAAATCAATCAAACAGTACTTAATTACTTAATTAGATATTATTTCTTTTCTTTTCTTAATTATTATTATTTCATTTATTGTGAACTTCAAAACATGTAGTCTACCAGCCATCTAATCACGGTCATTTTCCCCTCCTTATTGCTGCCTCTCAAACCTAATCCTCATCATGTTGGCCACATGGATGCCTAATCAGCTTGTGGAGACTTAGAAAACCAATATTAACCATGCATAACCTTTTAAACCCACCTCAGTCTTTGCATGCCACACAAAAGCTTCCTGCAGCTTGGCCCACTCTTTCCAGACTTCTCAGACTATAGACATCAAGGTAAGACTAGATCACATACTGGTCAGCGCACAATAACCAGGGCTTCCGTCATCCTGTATGAGCTAGACTCAAGGGAATACAGGAAAGACCGTATAGGCCGACTCACCCACTGAACCATCAACATGACCTAGTAAACAAATAAAGAGAATCTGGGGTGCTAACAGGTGCAATCCTGTCACATTTATGCATAATTAGCTGCTTGATGGTTTGAAGCACAACTTCCTCTGCAGTCATTCAGAAGCAGAGAAGGATTAAATGGTGCTGCTGTGAAAGACTAGTCACTTATGTAGTAATATAATTATATATAATTGTATAAATTTTATGAACAATTAAATGGAGCCACTTACAGACAAGCCCACAAATAATGATCAGTCAGCTGTACTCAGGAAACCTGAGCTGCCCACTGGCTAAATCCAGGCTCAGAGTTTCTTACACATCTTCACTGTCAACAAAAAAGCCCCAAACACATCTAATGACTGTTGCAGCGTTGCTTTAACGACATTGTAACAATTATTTTACGAATAAATCAACCTTTACAAGGACACATGTGACCTTTTTGTTACAGAATGGTCAGTTTCAACCTGTTTCTAGTCTAAAAGATGATGATGAAGAAGAGCTTTGCTTTTTAATGAAATGCTGAAAAGTTTACACCAAAGAGGATCCACGTTAGGCCATAAAATTACTTGTAGTATGGTTGGCATATGTAGCACAGGTAACACTGACCTGTTTTTCACACCTTAATATCGTGTTTAATTCTTTGTACTTTGTCTACCACACACATGCGCGCACACACACACACACACGCACCAATAGATGCATCTGGGGCAATTAGGAGTTCAATATCTTGCCCCAGGTAGACTTAGATATGCAAACTAGATGAGCTGGGGATCTAACCACTAACCTGTCAGTTTGTAAATGACCCTCTAACTCTTGCGACTGCCTGCAACACAGACAACTTTCTTAAGAAGGTCACAAACCAAACAGCTGTGGCTCTTTAGTCCAACTACCAACCAGTTTCCTCTCTGATTTCCCTAATGGTAGTACCAACCCTAATTAAAACTCACCACTCTTCCAGTGTTTCAGAGGTTTGTACGGAGACCTGCTTTTACTGCCTCCACCTGCAGTCTTCTCTTTAGGGAAAGTCCAGTGATTTGCAGTGGTAAAACCAGACAGTGACACTCCTGAGCTGGGCTGAGTAGGGGTCAACATAGACCCTTCTGGGTGAGCACCATCCACAACTTTCTCCGTCACCTCGCCCACCTTTACTGCCCACTCTGCTGCTGTGGCCGGGGTGTGAGAAAATCCTGGGGAACTGATGGTTGGAGAGGTACCAGAAGGAGGAACGGTGGTGGTTTTAGGATTTGCGAAAAGAAACTCCACCACTGGCCTCCCACAGGAGAGAAGAAGAGGAAGAAGAGTGCAAGGGAGAGGTGGTCAGGTTCCATCATCATCTGCCCGTGTTCTCGCAACCTGATGCTCTCTGATCTGTTTAACTGCAGCTACAAAACACTGCACACGTGCAAACATGAGAGGTAAGGAGGTAGTGAGAGGTAAGGCAAGAATTAAACCTCTCACAACATATGAGAAGTTACTTGCACTGGTGACTCCTGAAGGGTGTAGAAGCAATCCAGGAGATCCAGTGGGACAAAAAA
This sequence comes from Pterophyllum scalare, assembly GCA_024447675.2. Taxonomy (NCBI): domain Eukaryota; kingdom Metazoa; phylum Chordata; class Actinopteri; order Cichliformes; family Cichlidae; genus Pterophyllum; species Pterophyllum scalare. The sequence goes on along the minus strand of JAMQGT020009735.1, from coordinate 56,130 downwards.
GATTGAAAAAAAACAACAACAAGCTGTTTGCCTCCAACTGCCTCTTCCCTTCCCTCTTCGTTATGACCTCCCTTTCTCTGGCAGTCTCTTTCTCCTACCCTGTTTCCAACTCCCTGACATCTCCTCTCCGCACACCCCCACCCTCCTTTTTCCCTGTGTAATTATTGACTCCCCCTCCTCTGGAAGGGGCACTCTACAGCACAGCTGACTTGATTTTCTCTCCCGTTTCCTCTCAGACACCAAGATTAGCGTGTTAGTTAACCAGGCCTCAATCCTCCACCTCCTTTCTTGCATCTCCTCCCGTTTCTGTGCGTGTTCTGTAGCTCTCACATGCGGTCTACAAATCATGACACACCCTGTTAATACAGCAGAAATGTCAGTGAACATATGAACACGTGGAGAGTGTGACACAGGAATGTGGACCCCATGTACGTGCATCAGTAATGGAGTGTTTGAAATGACTTTAAGGAAGTACTAATAATCTGTACCACAGACTGCATTTAATTACACACGGTGCAAGGCTCTCAGTTGTTCGGGTCTTCATCATCAGCTTTAAACTGAGGTGGAAAAACCAAACTATTTTTATAGGAACACAGAAATTTTTTCTTCCAGCATGAAAAAGAAACACTTTTTTATTTACTCATTCTTTTTCTTTGCTTATGAAGACGTGACTTCCCTGAAGACTCCCACCATGAAGTCTGACTTATGCGCAGGCCTTTTTAATGTAAACCTTAATCATCTGGAAAGTTGCTGATGTTATTCTATAAATTTCATAAAGTAATTAGAGTGTGGCTGGCTGATTGTGCCTTTACTGGATGTAACCTTAATAGGTTTTTTCATTAGTTGTGTGGTGTAGCCAGAGTCCAAAGCAGGGGCGGAGCGTTTGGACCCAAGAGACTCCATAAATATCACCCCCAAAATTGGTTATTGTTGCCAGTTTTATTTTAGTGTAAACTTAGAATAAAAAAAGGCCTCTAATAAAGCTTTGAGTGCTGCCTTTTAAAGCTCAGCTTGTTCTACATTTTCAGTAACATTAACAGATAAGATAAGAATCAGTCTGTTACTCACTATTTTGGGAATGCTGCTTCATTCATTAGCCTGCTATTATAAAATATGAGCTTTACAGGCATGTTATTGCTGAAGAACTTTTTGCTTAGCTGCTCTTCACATGATAATAGTCCCGTTCTGTCTCTGAACAAGATAAATGGTTATCTAAGTCCTCACCATCACTATCAACTTTGAAACTATTTTTGTCCACCCTGCTTTGTGGTGGACTAAACCATTAGCAACTCTTAGAGGGGGGGTAATATACTGTGAAAGTTATAATGTTGTTTAAGATAAACATTAATTAACATTAATTGTTTGATTATTATGCGAGATTTTTTATTTCTCAAAAATTCACATAAAACCACTGTTTTAAATCGACTCTCTTGTAATTCAGCTCTCATATATATGGCCCTGCTTTTGTTGAACATCATACTAAATAAAACTGCAGTGAATCAGGACTTGAAAACACTGCACATGGAGGCTTTTTATTAGGACAAGGGAAATGGAAAGGGAAAGGTCTGCTTCACTGCTTCATCTCGTTTTGGACATAGTTTTTTTGGTTATTTTGCACATAAAAAACATCATAAAAAGAAAATAGGATAAAAAAAAAAACGCTGCTGACCAGTCATAAGATTCTTTAAATGCTCCTTATGTAAAAGCAGGAAAACGGCTTTACCTTTAATAGCGAGCACTCATTAGCTCAGTAAAATTAAGATGATTGTTTCTTAATTGCAAAGAAAAAAAAGAGTGTGGTCTCTGCTGCAGTTCACTGATCATGGAGCATGGACTGGGGCCCCGTGTTGCTGACGACAAAGGCATGCCTGTTCTGTTCTGCTGTGTCTCTGTAAATGTTTGGTGAGGTCCAGGATGAAGGCTGGAGCGCTGCTATTTTCAGGATGGTTTCTTTATAGTTACAGCCTCAGGTTTTGTTGTAGTTTTCTGGGTCATGTCCTTAGTTACGGTTTACTTGTATCATCAAGCCTTCTTAGTTTAGTTTTCTGAGCTTTGTTCCTGCTTATAGTTTTTTTTTGTATTTTATTCTTTTTCCCTCTGTGCTTCCCTTCCTCCATCTGCCTGCCTCCCTGTGCTGTCAAACCTGTGTTTCTGTTTCCATGTTCGGCTACTTCCTGTTTTACTTTGATGGGTTTTTGTCTCTTGTACTTTGACTTCCTTTGTCTCATTAGTCCTGATTTGTTCGTACTGTGTTTCCCACATGTTATGTTATTGTTAAACACCCTCAGTATATGATGAGCCTGACTCTAGTTCACTTGTGTGGAACACTTTCTCTCTCTGTAAAATTATGATCTGTATTTCCCTGCAGGTTAAGTTATATTTTAAGTTGTATATGTTGTATGCTGTGATGGCTTTATCTTCTTACTATAATGGTCGTAGCATATGTCTGTATGCACCCTACCATATGCATCTCCTCCTTAACTGATGGGAAGACTGGCCCGTGTGAGTCGATCCAACAGATGAGCTACTGTAGCTCAAATTGCTAAAAAAGTTCATCCTGGATCTGATAGAAAGGTGTCAGAACAGACAATGAATTGCAGTTTGTTGCGTATGTGGCTGCATAGTTGAACTGGACCACAGAGCAGTGGAAGAAGGTGGCCTGGTCTGATGAATCATGTTTTCTTTTACATCATGTGGATGGCCGGGTGCGCGTGTGTCGCTTACCTGGGGAACACCTGGCACCATGATGCACTATGGGAAGAAAGCAAGCCGGCAGAGGCAGTGTGATGCTTTGGGCAATGTTCTGCTGAAAACCTTGGGTCCTGCCATCCATGTGGATGTTACTTTGACACGTACCACCTACCTAAGCGTTGTTGTACACCCTTTTATGGAAACAGTATTCCCTGATGGCTGTGGCCTCTTTCAGCAGGATAATGCTCCCTGCCAGAAAGCAGAAATGGTGCAGAGGAGGAGCACAACAACGAGTTTGAGGTGTTGACTTGGCTTCCAAATTCCCGAGCTCTCACTCCAATCGAGCATCTTTGGGATGTGCTGGACAAAGAAGTCTGATCCATGAAGGCCCCACCTCACAACTTACAAGACTTAAAGGATCTGTTGCTAAAATCTTTGTACCACAGCACACCTTCAGGGGTCTGGGGGGGGGTCCATGTCAGGGTTGTTTCAGCAGCAGAAGGGAGACCAACACAATATTAGGCAAGTGGTCATTTTATTATCCATCTGGGAATGGGATGCTACGTTTGCCATTTGAGGTTTTTTTTAATGTGTCACATTCAATGCACGCTGCACTTACATAACTGAACGGTCACCAAAATTTGTATCTGCAACAGAATTTTGTTCAAGTCATCACTGAATACAGAATTAAGAATCTGAAGAAGCGCTGAGGCAACAACAGTAGGGCGAGGTGGGTCCTTATAAGGACAGCAGGTTGTTTGGTAAGCTATGAAGACCGCAGTGTGTTTGAATGTTCTGCTCAGGCATGTAGGCTAGAACGTCTATGTCAGCAAGCCTATAGTTTGCAGTCCGTAGCATGTTGACATGTTTGGTCGGTGTTAGCATTGGTACAGAACTGAGATGCTTGCCTCAAATTCCTGTTGTTTGGATCTGCTAAGGTGAAGGCTATGGCTACACAACAGTAAACAGCTCAATGGGACATGTATCAGGAGCAACCCTGATCAGATTACCTGTGGCTTTCATTTTTATTTTTTTTAAAGAGAGAGAAAATGAGGTTTTCTAGCTTGTAAAATAGGGTTTTATCTGCAAACGTATCAGTGATGTGTTAGAAATGAGGCTTTTGTCTCTTAGTGTTTCAGTGTTGTAGCTGCAACAGAAATAGTTAGAAGTAAATAAGAGGTTAACAAACTAGGCCTCTCAGCAACATTTAAGCAGTAAATGAAATAAAAAGATGTGAGCAATTGTAACCACGACCCCAGTCGGGCATGGTGGTATCACAAAATAAGAGACAGAAAGTTGTGCTTTCATGTGCAAAGGTTGGTGAGCCGCTCCACATTTTTATAAGCATTTTCAGACCCTCTTTTTTTCTATACATGGTGACCCCATTTAGGGCCCCTGGATTCCAGGAGGAGTAACCCCTTCACCCTTAACCTCTCTCTCGCTTCCTGCTCTACCTAGCAACCACCCTAACAATAAACTCTAATTGGTTTACTGTCACAGCCAATCCCACGGATGAAGCTATGAATGTATTTACAAAAGATAACATTTAAGTGACTGTGGGGAACACAAATATCATTGTGTCAAATAGTATGAGATCTAAAGCAGTTTTAGTTATATTTGTGAGGTTTCAGATACCAAAAGATGCCATTTTTAAACTAAGATGTGTCCTATTTTAGGCAACTTATCAGAAAACACTGTCTCAACTAAATGTATCAACATAAAGAAGCTGTATCAGCCATCAAAGTCACACGTGCTAACACTCTCCTGCCACCTTGTGGTCAGAAACAGTCAATTGCATAGACCAGAGAAGACCAGGTGAAATTAAACGGCTATAAGACAAAAAAAAAAAAAAGAAAAAAAAAGATGTATTGTCAGTTTAAGAGAGAAGACAAAATTTAACAACATGAAACACACGAGGAGTGAAAAGAAGGGTAGTGGAGAGGAAGTGCTGACTGCTTTGTGGGAAGTCCTCCAGCAGTCTGAGCCTACAGCAGCATAACTGAGGGATGGCTCAGGGTCACCTGATCCAGCCAAAACTGTAAGTTCTACTGAAAAGACAAGTTTTAAGTCTTAAAAGTAGAGACACATTATAACATACTGGCGTGAGGTTAGTCTGTGTTAAATTAAAGCCACATTAACCATTAACTGAACATTTGGTACCTTGAGTAATAAAGCAACTCCATTCAGATGACACAATCACACAGTGAGTACTGATCAAGAGGCACTTGAGCTCAGCTAATGTGGCTGTGACAGTACACACAAAAAAGCAGTGACCGTAACCACAAGAAAATATTTCTCTTACACATTACAAGGGAACATGTGCTGGAAAGATAAATAAACTGTTGTAGATAAAAACCTAGAATTTGTGTCACATTTGCTCTGTGTGTATGTGTTTATAAGCCCCAAGTGTGTGTGTCTGTGTGTGTTCTTGGTATTGTGTGTTTGAATGTACTTTGAAGTACTTTGCCAATTAGAGCGAAAGAGGTTTTGGCTCACAGTGTTAGAACAACAAAAGGACTCCTTTACAAAGCAATACAGACAGTAACTTTGTTTCTTCTAAGGAAAAAAATTAATTTATTTTTTAATTTTGATACATGCAAACTACAAAAAATGTCTATGCCACTCAGAGGGTTTTATTTATTGTTTCTTTCATTTCTCTCTCTCTCTTTCTCTGTGTGTGTGTGTGTGTATTTTACCCCACTAGGTTTGACTGACACCTCCTCTTAACCAACCCTAAAGCTTTTAGCTGGGTGGGTGGGGTGGGCCGCACAGCTGTCAACAGAGAGGACCTGTTCTCAGGTAAACGTATACCTCACACACACAAACATTTTCAGACGCTCAAACACGTGCAGACACTGTAGCCAGCAGGCAAGCAGTCAATGAAGCCTGTGTCGAGAAGCTGTTTTCCCATCCCTCCCTCCACTTCCACTCCTCCTATGTATGTATTTTCATTTCATATTTCGAGGCCTTTCTATTTGAAAGAGTGGCCAAGAAAGGCTGCCCACACTCTATAAACCAACACTGTCAACACAAATGGTGAGTCATTATAGACATTAAACTTCTCATCAGCTAACACTGACAAGCCTCAGAAACACTACTACTAAAGTCAGGCCAACAGTAAAACTCAACAAGAATAAAGTTGATCGGTGATGGCAGTTCAAATGTGTATTTTTTTATATTCAAAAACTGCTGGACAGTGAAAAGGAAGCAACACGGTAGCTATACCAAAATCCAGAGTGCACAAATATTCATGCTGAGATGCTGATTTGCCAAACTTGTAATTGACTCTTCCATCACTGAGGGGCAGCAACACTTTCTAGGTGCGCTCCTGAACGCAGTTATGGTTCAGTGGGGATTGCATGAGTGTGATAGCATCTGTCTGTCTGATTGAATATCCTTTGTGTCCAGGATGACAGGTGGGACACAAAGAATGCCGGGAATGTGAGAGGTGATGGGAGACGTGCACAAACGCACACATACGCAGTGGCACACACATACACACATGGAGAAATAGCCACACTCTTTGATCCACTGGCTCAACCCACTGCCACTGCGAAGACAAAAGGGGACCACCTGCAGAGAGGGGCACTGTGGCCTGGGAATGAGTCGAAATCTATCAGTCTCTATTAGATGTCTTCTGGATAGGTTCAAATAGGTTGTTACAGCCAAAACACCTCAAGCAGGGGTAAGAGTGCCCCCAAAAATCAGCAATTTTAGACAAATGAAGAAGTGCATAAGCAAAAGAGAAAAATCATAACTGTATACTGTTATGGTACACTGAAATAAGAACAAGCTGACCTGCTCTCCTTCCTAATTTTAAAGTTCCTTGTGTATAGAAAAGATTTTTTTTAAAAATATGTCTGAAAAATAATTGGACAACTTACTTCACCTAGTTGTGAAAAGCTGACATGTATTAACACCTAGATTCAAAAGAGCTTTTGTTTTTTTGAGATGCATGATAATAGCTTATGATTTATATGTATTATTGGAGTCTTGAAGTTGGATGGGAAAGACTTGACTGGACTGAAAGCACGCCACATCAGTCAGGGTGCCGTTGCCTAGCCTGTACAGGTCTCTGTGCCCCTCCATGGATATGCCTCCTCACACCATCACTGACCCACCACCAAACCGAACGATGTTACAGGCAGCATAACGTTCTCCGCGGCTTCTCCAGATCCTTTCACTTCTGCGCTCAAGGTGAACCTGCTCTCATCTGTGAAAGGCACAGGGCACCAGTGGTGGACCTTCTGGTATTCTGTGGTAAATGTCAATCAGGCTCCACAGTGCCAGGCAGTGAGCACAGGGCCCACTAGAGGTTGCTGGGCTCTCAGGCCACCCTGATGAAGTCTGTTTCTGACTGTTTGGTCAGAGACGTCTACCACACCAATCCAGACACCAGATATCAGATACTTCTACGGTCCTGTCCAGCTCTCCTACAGTAACTGCTGTCTGTCTCCTGGAATCTCCTCTTGAGACTGTGCTGGGAGACACGGAAAACCTTCTGGCAATGGCACGCATTGATGTGCCATCCTGGAGGAGCTGGACTACCTGTGCAACCTCTGTAGGGTCCAGGTACCACCTCATGCTACCAGCAGTGACACTGACCCTAGCCAAATGCAACATGTGTGCAAAAACAGTCAGACAGCTGAGTAGGAAAAATGTGAGTGTCCTCCACGTGTGAAACCATTCCTGTTTTGGGGATTGTCTCATTGTTGCCCCTCTAGTGCACCTATTGTTAATTTCATGAACACCAAAGCAGATTAAACTGATTAACAACCCCCTCTGCTACTTACTGACCAGATCAATATCCCAGAAGTTTAACTGACTTGATGCTAAACTCTGATTAAAAAGTGCCCCTTTAATCTTTCTGAGCAGTATAGAACAACTGGTAAATTGTAAATAAAGAATAGTAAAGGCTGCTGTAACTTTTAAAGGCACTAAAAAAGATGTTTGGTCACTGTCAATGTACTAAAGAATATCTACTGTACTTACTCAGTTTGGCCAACCTTAAACCCAACTATAGTTTATCAAAATGCCCAGTCCCATTCATATAATCAGTAACCTGTAACAATTTTTGGCAGTGTTGGCATGGATGGGAAGTTAATATATAAGTTATTTAGATGGCTGAGTTAAGAATTGGCTTTTTGTGAAATAGTCAAACTCTTGCTGTTTTAAAATATTCAGATATTAAGGCACTTAACATGATGTGAGACAGAAATTAATAATGGCTAGGTAAAACTTAAACTAATGTTACTTTAAAAAAAGGTTTTTAATGGTATATAGTATGAATAGTAAAATCTTCTTTTTCTAAGTGTGGAAAAAGAGGGGGAAGATAAGGAGAGCATGCGAGGGACAAAACAATAGAAACAGACACGGGCAGGAGCTCCTCGTGAACAGAGGCTAAAACAAGAGAGAACGGAAGAGATAAAAGGGGAAGGCAAGAAAACAAGAAAAATTGTGAGTCAGAGTCTGGCCTCAGGGCAGGATTAACCCAAACAAATGACCTGCCCACACAGAGTAACTGAAGACAGAAGCTACAGTCTACAGTGCCTTGCGAAAGTATTCGGCCCCCTTGAACTTTTCAACCTTTTGCCACATTTCAGGCTTCAAACATAAAGATATAAAATTTTAATTTTTTGTGAAGAATCAACAACAAGTGGCACACAATCGTGAAGTGGAATGAAATTTATTGGGTGTCAAACTTTTTTAACAAATAAAAAACTGAAAAGTGGGGCGTGCAATATTATTCGGCCCCCTTGCGTTAATACTTTGTAGCGCCACCTTTTGCTGCAATTACAGCTGCAAGTCTCTTGGGGTATGTCTCTATCAGTTTTGCACATCGAGAGACTGAAATTCTCGCCCATTCTTCCTTGCAAAACAGCTGGAGCTCAGTGAGGTTGGATGGAGAGCGTTTGTGAACAGCAGTCTTCAGCTCTTTCCACAGATTCTCGATTGGATTCAGGTCTGGACTTTGACTTGGCCATTCCAACACCTGGATATCTTTATGTGTGAACCATTCCATTGTAGATTTGGCTTTATGTTTTGGATCATTGTCTTGTTGGAAGATAAATCTCCGTCCCAGTCTCAGGTCTCTTGCAGACTCCAACAGGTTTTCTTCCAGAATGGTCCTGTATTTGGCCCCATCCATCTTCCCATCAATTTTGACCATCTTCCCTGTCCCTGCTGACGAAAAGCAGGCCCAAACCATGATGCTGCCACCACCATGTTTGACAGTGGGGATGGTGTGTTCAGGGTGATGAGCTGTGTTGCTTTTACGCCAAACATATCGTTTTGCATTGTGGCCAAACAGTTCGATTTTGGTTTCATCTGACCAGAGCACCTTCTTCCACATGTTTGGTGTGTCTCCCAGGTGGCTTGTGGCAAACTTTAAATGAGACTTTTTATGGATATCTTTGAGAAATGTCTTTCTTCTTGCCACTCTTCCATGAAGGCCAGATTTGTGCAGTGTACGACTGATTGTTGTCCTATGGACAGACTCTCCCACCTCAGCTGTAGATCTCTGCAGTTCATCCAGAGTGATCATGGGCCTCTTGGCTGCATCTCTGATCAGTCTTCTCCTTGTTTGAGATGAAAGTTTAGAGGGACGGCCGGGTCTTGGTAGATTTGCAGTGGTCTGATACTCCTTCCATTTCAATATGATTGCTTGCACAGTGCTCCTTGAGATGTTTAAAGCTTGGGAAATCTTTTTGTATCCAAATCCGGCTTTAAACTTCTCCACAACAGTATCTCGGACCTGCCTGGTGTGTTCCTTGGTCTTCATGATGCTCTCTGCACTTGGAACAGAACCCTGAGACTATCACAGAGCAGGTGCATTTATACGGAGACTTGATTACACACAGGTGGATCCTATTTATCATCATCAGTCATTTGGGACAACATTGGATCATTCAGAGATCCTCACTGAACTTCTGGAGTCAGTTTGCTGCACTGAAAGTAAAGGGGCCGAATAATATTGCACGCCCCACTTTTTAGTTTTTTATTTGTTAAAAAAGTTTGACACATCCAGTAAATTTCATTCCACTTCACGATTGTGTCCCACTTGTTGTTGTTCTTCACAAAAAATTAAAATTTAATATCTTTATGTTTGAAGCCTGAAGTGTGGCAAAAGGTTGAAAAGTTCAAGGGGGCCGAATACTTTTGCAAGGCACTGTAAAAGCTGAGTGTCAGCGATACAGATTCTTACATTTGAGCACACACTCATTTCTGAATGTGTCCCATTTTTTAAACCTTTATTTAACCAGGCAGACAGATTAAGAACATGTTCTTATTTACAACTGTGGCCTGGGAAAGGCAAAGCCTTTTGGGGGAGAAAAGGAAAGTTCCAATACATATAAGAAAACATGGACACACACACACACACACACACAAAAAAAAAGTCACAGATCCCACTCACAGTTATATATATGTAAGCTGAATATAGATTGCATTGTGCTGAGTGACAACATGTTGTGCTGGCTTGATTCTATGACATAAAAACAGACTGGAGATCAGTTTGTTTAACTTTTAAATCAGTTTCAAACCTGTCTTGATGACAGTCTGCATCTTAAACACTAAAATTGTTTTGGATAATGACTATGGCATGCATACAGCTGAGTACATTGGAGAAGTCATGGGGCTAACACAATATAATCTCAACAATAGTTAACTAGACAAATCAAGAATGTGCTCCAAGTCCTCCCTGTCTTAGTGATCTAAATCTCACAGAGTGGACAAACACGGTGCTTTAACAACCTGCAGGTGTGCCCTTTTAGCAAGAATCCCGATAAACTGAAGTTTTGTCCTGTGTCACAGGAATCACTTAAAGAAATTCCTGAGAATACTTTACAGCTGCACTGAGAAATGTGTTTTAATTGATATTAAACAAAAGAATTGGTGTGAATGGTTGTCTGTCTCTCTGTCTGGAGACCTGTACAGGGTGTACCCCGCCTCTCGCCCTATGACAGCTGTTATAAGCTCCAGCAACAATAATAATGTGGTTATTTATTTGATGTGCAAACAGAGGCCAGTTTGCTAACTTGTTTGTCATAATTTTACAGGGTAGTAGCATTAAACTATGAAAAAAGACCCATTAGTATCAGATATACAGTTATATAGCAGTGAAAGGTTTGCTAACATTAGACACGATGAACTGTAGCAGCAAAACTCCTTCAGAATGTTGCAGTGCAGTCAAATTTCAGGCAATATTCATAGTCCTGTTTGCTTTGCTATGACCTCCAGTGCCTGACACAAAGGACAGACCCTTTAGCTGCTTAAAGCTCCACGATAATCATTAGCTGAACACATTTGTTCTGTGTTGGTCATAGACTAGTGAGTGTTGTACAAAACAGTAAATTGCAGTATGTAAAACCAAAATAATGAGGTGAAAAAAGGGCATTTTCTCTTGGTTTGTCACTGTGAGAGACAAATTTTATGTAGTGATTTGATGATTTTAACATAAAAATATAGGCTACTGTAATGTAAAGCATTAAGGCAAGCTCCATTTTAAAGATATATGAAATCAAGTCAAATTAGAGCTTTGTACATGTGATTGCAGCGTTCACTGTAACAAGGAAGCTGATTGGTTTTAATGGCTCACAGGCTGCCTGTGAGTCACAGGTCGTTAAGACATTAACAAATCTGATGTGGCTAATGCTACAGATGAACTTCTGACCACACACACACACACACACACACACACACACACACAGAGTTCGATCAATGGCACACTGTAAAGCCTACAGAATATTTCAGATAGAGGACTGCATTGTTTGGAGTTGTTAGGAGGTCAGAGGTGGACATCTGCAGAGGGGCAGATTCCATTGCATCAAGTGTCCATAACTGTTGCCCCATCGTGCCTACAGCCCCTTTCCCCTCTTCTCACCCTTACTTCACCTCTGGAAACACACAATCATGCAGACACACACAGAGAGGAAAAAGAGGTCATTACCATGAGGCTTGGTGATGTTTTTGCCTCAGGGCATAAAAATATGCTGAGGTAGATGGTACAGCTGGACACAGAGGGCCAACATAATAGACAGGCAGGCAGGTAAACACAAACTGATGGCGACAGTTTGTTTTCTAAAAGTGTAAATTCTACTGAACTATTTACATCTGCTTATGTCCTGCTTATGCATGTGTAAGGCACAGGGAACTGAATGTGAGATATTCGACGTGTGTGTGTCCGTGTTGGGATGTTTGCTCAGCTGCAAATGTTGTTCTCTGAGCCTCTTGCATAGCCTCGTGTCCTGCTCCGATGCAAATGTTAATGAAACACAAGGGAGACACTGTAAGGGGGAATTCTTTAGATTTAAGATTCAATTCGAGATTTAATTGATTCATTCTCATAGTCATAATATAGAAGGTGTGAATCCCACTGGGCAACAACCTAGAAATTTTAAACAGATATTGGACTGTAATAAGATTTGGACCAGTGAAGTCCTTCAGGTCAGTGATGTCATTCCTGTTTGTGTTTTGGATGGCTCTCCATTGTGCATTGTGACAGATTTTCACTGTGAACTGTCCGGAATGAAAGGCAACCTTTAGAGATATGTGACAGGAAAATATTATCTCATATTCACTCCACATGTCCCTCTGGCAGAGTACCATCTATTGCCATCCACCCACTCTGCACCACAAAAATCATGATTGTTGAGAACTCCAACTGTGAAATGCCGCACAGTGTCAATTTAATCCTGCTCTCTCTGTGTATCTGCTGGCAGAGGTGTATACAGGTGTAACTGGAGGAGAAATTCCTTCTTTTCAAGAAGAAACAAGTAAACTTTCATATTATTCATTTACACCTGCTGCAGTCTCATTTCTCCAAAAGCTTAATCTACAACTTTGTTTATAAAAGCAAAAACTTTTTAGTAAAAGTGAAGTCATCAAATCTTCATCTGGACTTTTGAAACAACTGAAATCCTGTCCATCCATCCATCCATCCATCCATCCATCCATCCATCCATCCATCCATCCATCCATCCATCCACTGCTTATCTGGGGCCTTATCAGGAGCCTGAGCAGAGAAGCCCAGACCTCCTTCTCTCCAGCCACCTTCTCCAGCTCAGCTGAGGCAAAATCAAGGAGAAACTGATGTTGTGTGTGTCTGAATTTACTGAATTTTACAACACAAGCTTGAATGCTTGGAAACAGCTTTTCATTCATTTGGACATGACATCTGTGTGTTTGCTGTACAAGCTACATCACTGTTGTAGGCAGCTATGTGTTCCTCCCAATAGCTTCTACAGTTCCTTTAAAAGTCTTGAGGTGATGAGAGAAAGTGGTACATCAAACAGAATTACATCCTGCCGGAGGTTCTGAAAACTTGGTCCTCTTTACTACTCCTATATTCCTCTGCTGCCCATTAAAGAATACACTGACCCCTGCAGCATGTGTGAAAGCTTGCCCTTCCATCTTGTTTTTGTTGCCTTTGTGATTTTAGTTTTAATGTGAATCACTTCAGTTAAATTCATCGTAGCCCTCTAGCAGAAGCTCTTCCCTCTTTCTTGTGCTTCTCTTTACATTCTTCACTACCCCCCCCCAAACCACTACAGCAGTTGCAATAAATGGCTGCCTCTCACTAAGCGTGGTTATACTTGATGTTTCTTCTGTTAAAAGGGAGTGTTTCCTTACAACGGCTGCCAAGTGCTTGCTCACAGTGGATCTGTTTGTTGGTGTTTCCTCTCTGATACAGTAGGATCTTGCTATGTAAATCACCTTGAGGTGACTGAATTGAAATGGAATTGGATTTAAATCAAATTTAGCATTCTTCCAGTCACAGAGCTGCTGATCATGCCTTCCAGTTAATGATATGTTTTCCCTGGTCAGTGACTATCATCTTAAATGGCTATTCTAATTAGTGTGTGGCTTTAAAGACCCGAATAAAGTGGATCAGTGTAAGCAGGATTAGCCGGTCCTAGACGTCGGCTCCTCTGAGCGCCATAAAGAGAACGGGCCTCTGGTCATTCTCTGGCAGATGACTGGATTTCATGAAACCAGATGACTCACTCACTCATCAGCAGCACTGAAAGCCAAAACAGACCAAAGAGCTGACACTGAGTGCACATCCACAGTGCCTCAGGGGCTAAGCAGAGGCTAAGCAAAAGGGAAATGTCTGAGCCGACACGTCTAATCTAAAATAGTAAACAGTCTGCTGTGGCGCACAATGTCACAACACAGAACCTGGAAGAACTGATGTGCACTGGGCTGAAAGCTTTTTGTGAGGAAGGAAAATTGTTACATGGATATTGTTCATGGGCTCGAGCCTGAATTGAGAGTTTTTAATTGCTCTGCTCTTCCATAACATTCCATCTGAGCTTAGAGTACAACATCGTGAAGATGAAGTTTGGATTTCATTGGGGATTTAGAGTTTTCACAGACAGAGCGTTAGTGTGTGTTTATGTAACACTCTCTATCTGCAAACAGGAAAAAATGGGCATGAGTTCTGCACCCACAGAGTCAGACCCAAATATGCAAAGTTGTACCCAAGCGTAAACACAGACAGAAGAACTGTGTACTGCCAACCTTTCCCTTTAAACTTGGAAATTTGATAGAAGTAAATGAGTGACTGCAATGTTATGTGTGAGTGCTGCAGTTTGTCACATTAAAGAAAAGTGGAGGAGGGTTTAGACAGTTCCAAGTGTATCTGTGACATTATGGATGCTTGTTATGAAGCTCTGTTATGGACAACCTGGTCCAATAAAACCCATGAAAAAGGTTTTCTGATGTCAATCTGCAGCGCAAGTTTTCGGGGCAAGGATTTAACAAAGATGGTCCCATTGTGTTCATATTGTGACAGAAGAAGTAATCACTCTGAACGCTGTTCTGTGCTTTTTGTTTGCCCCTTCGACTGCTCTGCATCACTGTCAATAATCCTAACAGGAGGATTCAGTCAGATCAGACAGTAAACAGTCTTTGGTACGAGGTCAGTGCATTTGTGAAAATAGACCAGAATTCACATCAAGCAAGTTGGATATAAATTGCACAGATATTAAACATGAACATCTATAATATTTTTTCATTTCCAGGGAACACTTCTGAAAGACAAGCTGTTCTTTGAGAGGCTGGATTTCAACACTGATTAAAGACTGGTCGCTATACTGCATTCAGTTTAAATCAAGATGAATACTTAAATTTAAAAGGTTAGAAAAATGTGAGAGGATCTAACATGAGAAGGAAACCTTGGGCTCCTCTCATAGGTCAGGTTAACATGTCAGATTGATGGGCAGTTACTGTCTCAGTAGCTCTAAACTCCCTTTCATCTCTGCGCTGAGGCTTTCAGCGGTGTAGATGCCGTTGGATGATTGTGAACTGAGGAGCCACAAGTCTTACATAAGAGACACAGCAGGTCACCACTCACAGCAGGTATACAGAGAGGATCTGATATACTGGCACACAGAGCTATGTCTCCATGTTTTTAACCCATATGACAGTAGCAGTTAAAGCCATGACTGCAGTCACAGTCACAGCTATAGCCTGTCTCTGTACATGCACACTGATTGTTGAGTTTTCTCTGTAATAATTGTGGGGTCTTCACCTTACAACATAAAACGCCTTGAGGCGACTCTTTGTTCTGATTTGGTGCTATATAAACAAAACTGAATAAGAATAAAGAGCGTATCTGTATTTAACGCCACACAATTTGGACTTGTCGTAGTAGGGGTAACACATTAATGATGGCTGCATTCCATTCGGGTGAGATCATGCTGGTTCACTAGCATGGCTTGCAGGGACACATAATAGAGTCGAAGCATCATTTATTCCACTGGTGCTTTCCCTCCTGTGGTCAGCACAGTTAGTTACTGGGCCTACTTGTGCGCTGGGCCACACGTTTGATTTGGTTCTGTCGTCTGGCATGTCTGCGCATATCTGCAATGTTGAGGATTCAACTTTCTCTGATCACATGCCTGCCATTTTTGAAGCCTATGTTCCAGACGTAGGAGTCACTACCAGTGCTCATTCCCACTCTCTCGCCTAATCACATCGACTATACTGCTGAGCATGTTTGCTGTAGCTTACAAAGACTCCATGCTGACCAGTCAAGCCTTATCTCTTCTATCTCATGTACATGCAGAAGAATCCTTAAATTCTTTTAACACTATTTGCACTGCTGTTCTTGATTCTGTTGCTCTTTTGAGATCATACCACTCTAAATTAAAGCATCAGCCTTTGATAAATGAGTCCATCTGGCATTAGACAACAATGAAGAGAGAAAGAAAGTGGAAAGACAAATTGCAAGCATCTTGTTAAGAAACTCTCTGAACAGATATCAGGAGGCTGTCAAGGTCTCAAGAAACAAATATTTCTCTGCCTTGATTTCTACT
Source organism: Pterophyllum scalare (assembly GCA_024447675.2). Taxonomy (NCBI): domain Eukaryota; kingdom Metazoa; phylum Chordata; class Actinopteri; order Cichliformes; family Cichlidae; genus Pterophyllum; species Pterophyllum scalare. The sequence goes on along the minus strand of JAMQGT020009735.1, from coordinate 40,120 downwards.
CACTCCAATAGACTGAGACTCAATGAAGACTTTTAACTAAAACCATTTCTTTCTATTAATGACCTATAGAAAGGCATTCATGCTTCCATTACATCTAGAATGGATTGCTGCAACTCATTATATGTTGAACAAAACACATTTACAAACAGGCTCAAGGAGGATACTTACTCATCACTCCCATGGTTTAAATGTGCATATTTGTGGGGACTGATAAGCTCAGAGCCTAGATATGAGACTAAATGTATTCCTCCACCTGTTTATTAACCACTCATTTCAACTGAGTTGTCTGAAAATAAGGAAAACCACTGACTGGCCCCCCACACTCGCCTGACCTAAATCCAACAGAGACCCTCTGGGACATTATGTTTCGGTCCATCCAATGCTGCCAGGTTGCACATCAGACTGCTCAGGAGCTCAGTGATGCCCCGGTTCAGATCTGGGAGGAGATCCCCCAGGACACCATCTGGCATCTCATTAGGAGCATACCCTGATGTTGTCCAGCGTGTGGGGGCCATACAAAGTACTGAGTATCATTTTGAGTTGCTGCAATGACTAACACATTACACAGTCCATAACAGTATTTTAAAAGTGTTCCATTAAAGGAACACATTATTGATAATAATAAAAGTGATAATACAGGCCATCAACTGTGCAAAAAACAGAACCGTAACTCACATAATTTCACAGTTTCAGAGTTTTTCAGTTGATAAAATACTCTCTTTGTATGCTTTGTGCCCCAAAGCACAGATACAGTGGAACGCATACACAATGAAAATGATTCATAGCCAATGTTTTCTAAAGAAACCATGGAAACAGTGTACTCAAACAGCAACAACAGACAACTAGTCACACTTTAATGTTATGTTTGTTTTCTAAAAGCCATTACTTAAAGTTGTAAATCTGAATTTTTATCTTCAAAAAATTATCAAGGTCAAACCAATAAATGCTTGATATTTCATTTCTTCTGCAGCAACACAACTCCTCATTTTGGACACGGGAATACACTTTTTTTTTCTTCTGGAAATGCTAAAGGCTCCCACTACATCACCTCTTTGAGCATCATCAACATCATGGAAAATATGAAAGAAAGACCATTTTCAACGGAAAGAGAAAGGACCCTCAAAGAAACACCCATTATTCTGACACTTTTTCTCTCATTAAAAATAGAGCTGACCGTTACACTCATACACCAATGGCACCTTTTACAGTTGGCCCATTGTGCGCAACTGTGTTCAAATCAAAGTCACTGTGGCTGAATGAGCACATTCCAGACAGGACGCCGCTGCAGTGAGGTCTCTCAGTTCTCTTATATACTGAAGACATTTAGGTAGAGGCTCTTTCATGCAACTCCATAACATGCTTCCTTGCCAGGTTTTAGAGTCATAAAACATTAAAAGGAGCTTGGAGGGAGTTTTAGTCCAGTAACATCACAGACTGAGTAAGGCCAGGAGTAGAAGTGATTCAAAGTCTTGTAGGTAAAGCCGTTAAAAAAGGAGGGGGGTAAATGACTGTTTGCAAATGGACAGCGGAGAAAATTGCAGCCGACATGTGGCTATAATTGAGATTTTTTTTACACTAACAAGACTGACATTGTCACCAGTACAATAAAGTGACTTGGTTTTACTGTACAGAGGAAACACGTCAGACACAAGACTCCTACTGGGCTCACCTCACAATCATTTATATTGGCTAAACATGGGATCCTTTCAGGGCAGTTCAACCAACAGTAAATGGAAAGTGAAGGTTCCTTAGGCCAGGGGTTTTTTTTGTTGTTTTTTTTTAGGTAGGGGAGGGACAACGTCCGAAAGGTGGAAAACACTACGATAGAATTCAGTTCTAGTTGCAGTCTAGTTTAGAAATGTGGACATTATGAATGATGCATGTGTCAAACTGAGACTGCTCTCAACCCACTCTGAACACTAAATCTAAATCCACCCAATGTTGTGATTTCAGCCCTTAAATAAATACCTTAAAACACTAGAAAACGGCTTTATCCAGATTTCAGATCTCTTAACTCAGGGCAATGTTTTCACAAAGCGATCCAAACCACTGGCTCATTTGGACAGAGAACGAAAAGGTAACAATAGTGGTCTTTATGTTTTCACACATGTACTCAGCTTTTCCACACATACGTCCGACTCAGTCTGACTAACCTTAAACTGTCTTTAACTTGCCAGGTCCATAGTCCATGTAATGTCTGACCAGTGGGAAAACAAAGCCTGTAAATGTGTGAAGAGTTCACAGTGAGGAAGTGAGCCTCGCGTGTCCTTGCCTCCACCGAGGGGGTTTTACCCAGGCACCAGCCTATTAAAAAGGAGGGGGGCAACTCTGTGAGAACGTATCTGACATGAAGGATTTCCTGTTGTGTGCTGCATATGAGAAAAGATAACTCTGCACATTTATCATCTGTGGTGTAAACTTTGAGCCTTCCCACCTAGCTGCTGTTGAATGCTTTGTTTTGTAATTTTAATAAACACATCAGCAGCTTTGCATCGGATGGAGTATATTTACAAACAAGAACACTTTCTTGCGTGATGTTTTATCTTATTGATAAAGTACGACAGTGTTACCGCATTTAAACGAGGTGCGCTTAGGAACAGGCAACCTCTCAGGAAAGATAAATAAAGCTAAAGGTGATGTTTAATAATCTAAGGTCAAAAATCTGATGTAGTACTTTCTGCCACACTACAAAAAGTGCAATTAGAGGAACTAAACCGCCTCACAACCTGTTTGTTAGATAATTCTAACAAAATGATCCAAAAGGCACCAACATCACAACAACAGCAAGAGGTGGAGTCCAGGTAATCAAATTAGCAGAGGTGAGACTGAGCAGACAGCTGCCGCCTGCACTAATATTAATCCTTTACATGATTCAAACAGGTGATTTATTAATGAATTAACCCACAACTGTTTTTTAGGGGAAACTCGCTATAAGTGTCCAAACCTGTTTTTGCACTTGACTGTAAACCTGTTAATTTCAGTGCTGAGGTTGAGCATTTTTACATGGGGGTCTACAGAGACTGGCGCGCTTTTTGAGCTAGCCTCCGGTGTCAACCGGAAGAACTGCAGTTTTTTGCTTCAAGTTTCAGCCCCACAGGTGTGGGTCAATAAAAAAAAAAAACACAGCTGTTTGGTGCTCCAGGGTTCACAGGGTTAATAAATACTCCAATCTGTAATTCTGTTGTCGGACTAAACATCTGATATTTTTTTAGTCACACGATAACTATGATGCCTTTGGGGGTACACAGTGCCATGAGCTGTGAATAATAAATAACTCCATGAGATATCGTGATCATGAGTTCTAACTGGCTTTCTGTAAAATTCAAAGAGAACATTATTTTTTTTTTATCACCGTTTGTCAAACATCCCAAACACATCGCTGACATCAAACTGGCACAGAGCACGGGATCAAAACATACCACTTCAAAGCTCAGTGAGAACGCACTCACAGCACCCCCTCCTCAATACCTACAGACACACAGCGGACCCCCCCCCCACACACACACACACCCACACCCACACACCATTACCATACAAACTAAACACTTCACTTCTCACTGTGGTGCAGACTTTGACTTATCATACAGAGAGGATAAAGGGGGACGGAAGAAGCCTGGCCTTCTCCTCTAACAAACAAACAAACTCTCCTGCTGAGCTGTGAGGAGAACCTCACCGCAGGCTGCCACTGAATGAAAACCTCCACAGCAGACAGAGGTGTGATAATGGAAATGGGAAGGGGGCTGAACCATATTGTGTGACTCATAAAGGATCTGTGTGAGAGCAGTGGATTTGAGTCCAGACTCTATTGTTGGTATTAGAGACTGATAATAGCTGTTTTGAGGAAGTACTTAATACATTCATTTTAAATGCACCGATTTAAGTTCTGTGAATTAGAAATTAGTGAAGATAGGGGTTGAAAGACCCAGGCTTTTTTTTTTTGAGAAACATCTTTGAGATCTGACACTTTTACAGAATGAAAATCAGGATAACCTTAAAAAATCGGACTCATGTCAAACGTATGAAAGTGCGATACTAAATCTTTCCAGAACCCGTTAGCATCCCAAAGCAGTGAATATAAATCAGTTACTCAAATATCTGTCTATAAATGATCTCCACCAGGTCATGAGTATTTGCTTGACAAAAAGAAGAAGTTAAAACCAGGTTAACAACTAAGATATTGCAAACTGGTGAAATGTGATAAAATGCAAATGTGACAAAAGTGCAATGAAACAGGTTTCAAGATGTAATCTCGCTGGAGCATAAGCACCTAATTGTGCACAAATTCTCTGCAGAAACTGGGTTTGGAACTTGCCCTAAATTCGGAAAAATAAATTTAAATTTGCAATGTAGAATAAAATGCATCTAACCCGTCGTTCACTGAATTATCCATTCCTGTGTTTTTGGTCTTTGAGACGATTAAAAAATAACACCATTCAAACTAAATCTGAGTTCTTAACGCCACTTTTAATGTTGCTTCTAAAGACTAAACATTAACCTTAAATAGTCCTTCAACAGTCACCAACAGCTCTCACTTGAGGGAAACTCACTGAAATCTGAACATCCCTTAATGTTGCACAAGAGGTCACTTGAGGAATATAGGAGCATCTGCAACCATGGATCAAAAATTATACTATTACACTAAACATACATGTAGTAATTTTGGTTACTTATTACGTGACAATCTCCTGAAAACACATTTGCTGTCCAGAGTTCAGTGGGACCAAATCATAAGCACTAGCCCTAAATTAGAAAAAGCCCCTCTGGGATCACTGTCCTCTGCACTCAGAAACCCATCCCAGTTTCTTTATAGAGACCATGTTGAGCTGCAGCAGCTTGAATCTTACCTTCTATAATCTGCAGGGCTGCTGCCAGCCAGCACAACACTGCAAGATGCAGGGTAAGACACCACCTGAGAAGACACATCAGTCACATAATGGAAGCGGCATTTGGAGAAATTCTGCATAGACTTAGAAGAAAAACTGCATAAAGTTCATGACATCAATTTAAAATTGCAATTTAATATTCCAGCTGAAGTGTAATAGCAAATAAGCTATCAGTGCAAAGGAGACATGAACAGGTCTGCTATGAAGTGTAGCTGAAGTGCTTTGAGAAGATTTTTAAATGAAATAAAAATGAAAAAAGAATCCGGTTCTTTCGCACAGGAAATGTTGAGGAAAATAACAGCTTCTTACCACCGAAACATTTCAGTAAATAAGCAAATCCAGTTTTGGAAGTAAACTCCAAGTACATGTGTGAGAGAAACTCTGTGGTCCCTCTGCCTCACTGTGCAGACCTGAAGTCACACTGCTGCTGCTGCTGCTCTCTCTCTCTCTCTCAGCACAAAGACTCTCTCAGTTCTGGCCTGAGTGACTCTGCGGACTCACACAGTTGGGAAATTTGACTCCCTTAAAGGAAAAAAGCTCCCCCTTACTCACTCAGTAGACCCTTGCTGTTAACCTGCTCCTTGAGACAATTTCCTTTGATTGATAATAATGTGATGGGCTCTTAATTAAAGCTAAAATCGTCTACTAATGAATCTGTCTTTAATGCACAATACTGTTTAGAGCTTTAATTCATTGTACCTGCAGAAATATTTTTTCAAGTAACAAATTCAACTGAAGGAAAAGAACTCCAAAATGCTTTTTAATGAATGAATGACATCATGACAAAAGCAAAGGACATGGCTGGAGCTACCTGGTTGGGTCAAAGACTTGTTGCTGGTCACCCAGTGATGCTCTCTTCTCCCACCCCTTTACATTATGCATGCACGCACCCTGCAAAACAGACACTACACTTGCGAGCTTCATTGTGTTTTGCCCATAAACCATCTTTGTACCAACATAATGTACCTGTGTGTCAGGTAGTTGGAGGTAATTTATTACTCTGCTCAGCAATGAGCAGATGTTGAATTGGATGCGGGCAGCTACCTTGTACTAACAAACGTGTACCAATTATCAGATTAGCCTGTCTAGCCTTAGGCTAAATGAGTCCAAGTCTAATTTCTAAAAAGAGTTTCAAAGATCATGTCTAATGTCTAAATAAAGAACTGATGTATTAAAAAAAACAAAAAAACAACAATATTCAGTCAAGTTCAGGAGTTTAAAATAATGGACCTTGAAATCTTTTAATTTAATCTCCTCTCAAACATTCTTTCCCAAGCCCACAGAAACAAAGGTTGAAAGGTCAGCAGGGTCAGAGGGAATCTGTGGAATAATTGATGTTGTGATGTTAACACCCCAGTATTACCTGATTCTGGAATGATAATGGCTGTGAGAATAAGAGAAGTTACAATCTTGCCACTCTGCATCCTCTTATACTGAGTGCGTTCCCTCCCTAACCCAGCTGCCCCCCCCCTTTAGCGCTTGTGTTAGACTTAGCCCTCAGATAGGCAGCTTCCCCAAAAACTGCTGCTGCATCCACTGACCCCTCCTTGTGATTTTACATGGCCTAGCACTTAGTGGCTGAGTTGCTGTCGTTCCCAATCACTTCCACTTTGTTATACTTACAGTCGACTGTGGAATATTTAGTATTGAGGAGATTTCATGACTGGACTTGTTGCACAGGTGACATCCTATCATGGTACCATTCAGGAACTCACTGAGCTCCTGTGAGCGACCCATTCTTTTACTGATGTTTGTAGAAGCAGTCTGCATGCCTATGTGCTTGGTTTATACACCTGTGGCAGTGGAAGTGACTGGAACACCTGAATTCAATGATTTTGATGGGTGAGTGAATATTTTTGGCAACATAGTGTATCTCTCCCACTACTGTAGGCCGCACTCCTTCCAACCTAAATAACAAAAGAGAAGCTAAAAGCTAAAGGCGGCCATTGTTTACCCCTTTTAGTATTTCATGAGCTTTGGGGATTGCTTCACACACTGACACTTGTGGTCATCGTTGTTTTTAATGTGGATCCTGGCCAGCAGACAAGACTCTCATTGGGGAAACAATAAAGTGTCAAATTAGGTTAACGGCTCCGAAGGGACAGCCTGCACTCTAAAAGGAGCAAAGAGTAAGGGTTATGGACAGCAGACTGTGTAACAGAGTTATAATTCAGACGGTGATCAGAGCATCAGACTGGGTAGGTTGTTATTGTTGCTGTGTGCGTGCTGACCCAGCTAACCACGCTCTGGGACAAACAGGAAGCCATTTATCCAGGGCCAAGTTTCCCAACAGCCTCCTTACAGCAGCTCCAAGATTGTCTCTGTTGTTTTGTGAGCAAAGTGACAGTGATGATTTTAGAAGTAAATTGATTTTTGGAAACTGAGCCTGAGAGTCTTACATAAGAGATAACAATCCAGCTCGACTCTAGAACTAATCTGACAAGAACAGATCAGCTTATTGGTACTTGGTCATCAGTCAGTTTAATAAGTGAGGAGATTACATGAATGTCAAACTCTGAAGAGGATCCAAGTATGATATATATGATATGAGCATAATCAGAGACAACATGATAGTTTATATCTGGCCAGCTATTACTTTGGTTTCATCTCCTTTACATACCAACTTCCTACTTCTGCATTTCCTGCCTTTTGTCCGTGTGCCTAAAGATATACGTTTTATGTCATTGTTATGGGAGGGTCCTTCCAAGTCTTCACAAACACTCCTGACCGAGGATAAGCTCCTTCAGAGGGTCACAGTTTATTAAAACCAAACACCAGGGGGTCAGCAGTCTAAAGCAGAGGTTCCAAGGCTTCCCTCCTCTCTCGCCCTGGCCGCTGCCCTCAGGTGCTCTGGGAGCACAGAGGCATTCCTGCACCAGCTGAGCGGCATAATCCCTGCAGTCTGTCTCAGGACCGGCCTAGGGTTTCTTGTCATTAGGATGCATCCAAAACACATCAACTTTGAGGCATCAACCACCTCCACTGGCTCCTTTCAATGCAGAGATGCACATGCTCCCCCCCCCATTTAGATAAAAACAAATTATTGTTTTACTGTCACACATCACTGTTTATCCACATAATGATATGATCCGGGTGCCTGTATAAGTCCATGCTCATATCTATTGTTGTGTTTTGGTAATTTCCTTCATACTGTACCTCCATTTACCAAAGAAACACAAACAAATACATTGCAATACATAATCAAAGACAATACACCTTCATTAATATACATAGTATTTTTTTTATGTATATTTCTTTTTTCCAAATAACATGTTAAAAAGAGACAAATCAGTCCTGCAGAAATACTATGAAAAAAACTACTACACAGGCTCCACATTGCATCATTTACCACTATCGTTCTATGAAAGGGGCTCACATACTAATATTATGAAAACACACAAAAATTCAGTCAGACACATTAAAAATCAAAAAGTCCTTAAATGCTGAAACCAGCACGTTATTATCTTTGATAAAAGCAGTGATGGCCTGGTGTATCTCACCCACCCACCCAAGCAGCACTCATACATTATTTCAAACTTGATATTCTTTCAAAATACTGCGGCTATAAAAACATGTTCAACTCATAACATCATCCCAAAGTCAATGTTGTTATGACAACGTTTCATAACTGGCAAAGAAATAAATAATAAAGATCACACAGGAAATATTACTCAATGTTTTATAGTTACTGCGAGGTATAATGTAGAAGCAGCCCTAAAAATAAAAAAAAATAAAAAAAAGTCCTTGCTGTGAACTTTAGTGTACTCTGTGAAATAAAGATGGTGTCCACTATGTCCGCATGTCTCAGTGAAACGGATGACCTCACTAAAGGCTACAAAAACAAGCTGAAGTTCGTGTTCGTACATCTGGAGGTGTCAGGGAGTGCTGGAGCCCCAGGTGGACTGTGTGAAGCGAGTCCTCTACACCCCTACACTATGCACTGAGCCGAAGCTGTAGGTCCCTTGTTGTCCAAAATTATTAAGCGGTGCACTCTTCTTTTTTTCCCTGAAACATGGGGGGGACGGTGTTGTCACTGTCCCACCTTAAAGCCATTGTGCTCTCAGCTGTTAGCATTGTCCAACCATGGTTCCTTCCTGTGCTGTCCAAACAAACAGGAACCTCTTCGTGCTACGAGTAGATCGTGATGACCTCCCGACCTCCTCCACGAACCAACAGGACGCGGTCTAGACCTTCCATTAAAACCTCCAGGAACTGCATATCTGACACACACATTCTGGTTAAGGGGATTACGAACTGCCACGAGACTCAATATGCTTCATTATTTTCTTCTCAGGATCGATGGCGTGAGTAGATCACAAGTATACAGCTATTGTTACAGTTGGATAGCTTAGCTTAGCTGTCCTTACACCAGAACTGGGGCAGACAGTGAGCATGGGTCTGTCCAGGGGTTAAACATTTCAATAGCTTGTAGAACCACCTTTAGCAGGTCTGGACTCTCTGCTGTGGTTGACTAAATGATGAGAAAATTACAGTTAGCAGCTAAATATCGTTGCTACTTTGAAAAAGGATACAGTTCTCGTCCCCTTTCTTGTTCTTTGGTGGGCCCGGCATGTTGAGCAGGACGAGCTGTGAATCACGGGATTTCTTGACCACCACCTCGTTCAGCTTCACAGCTGTGTGCATCCTCCGCACGTTCGACTGGCTGCTACATTTAACCAGAGACAATGACAAGGACACTAATTGGACAAACATCTACAAGTTTATGAATGACAATTATGCAAATACAGATGCATGCAGCTTCCAGGCTTTTTTGTCATCATGCATGCACACTTAGCTCGTGAGTTGCTTTTGTACCAGCATGCCAACAGAGATGATTTCACACACGTGGAAAAAATTCAAGCACATGCAACCAAGAAGTGAAAGTTACTTACAGATTCTCCCATTCACTGCAGGATGGGAGGGAAAAAAAACACATCTGACATTAACACTAAAATATAAGCTCTGAATATTCAGAGAATCATTATATTTAAATCATCATCGTGCCACTAACGGGCCCATATTAGCACATTTTTGGGTAAATGTTACAATGGAGGTGAATGCGGGAAGAAGACAGTGTTATATTTCAAGAAAAATCAAGAAAAAAAACCAGGCTGCACAATACACAGAAACAACATGAAACAAATCAAACCTTATTATTTAGTATTAAGTTGAATATAGAGGACATGTAAAACAAAAAAAACAAACAATCATGGAGTATGTGTTTGTGATGTCCTGCAGCATAATTAGATCAACTTACGGTTTCATATTGAACATGTCTTTTACTGCCATGGTTTCTTTGTGTTTGTTCCTCTCATTCAGCAGTTTGTCTTTGGTCCAGGTCATATGGACGCGGTCGGCCGTGGAGCCAGCAGCCTTGTCATTCGCTGCAGAATGAGATGCCGTGTTCCGGTCGTGAATCAGCTGGGCCTGAATAAAAGGAGTGGGTGAGATGACAGAGTTTTTAGCTTCATTGTCTTCATTCTCAATCTTTGCTTAGGATACGAGATACTCTATACCACTGCTTCTCAGTAAACAGGGAACATGATAATATAGAAAGAAACAAATGTTTGACATGAGAGAAGTCAAGTAAGATGCATTTAGGGATTAAAGTGCATGCAGGCTCAAAGAACTGAATGAATGAAGAAAACGTTTCTTGATACTTCTGTGACTAAATTATTAGAAATCCATAGCATGCATAGGCGTCGTCCAGCCTGCGAGATGGTTTCTCCATACTCATCCAGTCCACTGGACCGGGACGAATGACACACAGCGCTGTCCCAATTGCCCGTTTATAAAATTAAGGCCGGCTGGTGCTACTGACAGGCAGTGTGGGCTAAAATGAAAAGTGTAGCATCATGAGGAAATAGGATTGATAAGAGCAAAACCAAATAAGCTCCATGCAGACTGCTGAACACACTCTCTCACCTGTAGGTAAAACGTGTTGATCCAGCTGTCCAGTGCAAAAACGCATGCATGACGGAGAGAAAAAAATACTATATGATGCAATACTCGCATTCCTCTTTGTCTTAGTCAAGGAAAATATCATGCAAAATGCTCATCACATTAGTCAGCATACTGTATTTAGTAGAGCACAAAAACCATGTTCTACTTCCATGCACAAGGCATCGTGTACACGTCTGACACAGCACCTGTGTCAGACGTGTACACAGAAAGGCAACCAAGGGGTCAATCACTCTATGAGAGCTACACTTCTTAAATTCTCACTGCTGTCATCAAAGATGGCAGTGCTGAGGACACAAATCAAAAGATGAAGATTTGGGAGTGAACGGTTAGTACTCCTGTTGTACCACTGGTACTGTGGTATACATCTAAAGTCACTCAATGAGGACTTTGTCTCCTCCTAGTGGCTGACTTTGGTTTCTGACGCTATGTTAGCAACATGTGCTGGAGGGTGAATGGATGGGGCCTGCTAATAGATACACTTAACAAGCAGAGTTAACTATTTAAAGCATTCCGGTGGGTATGAATGGATTAGGATGGTGAGGATGATGAATGGATAGAGTGACAGCGCCAGGGTTGGTTGTTTGATTGCCATGGATACCTTATCCTCTGGAATGCCCCGAGAGTGGGGTTGCGGGGCGTCATCGCCCGAACAGTTCTTCCTCTTTATGGAGCCACGCGATACATCTGTGATGCTCTGAATCTGAGCACATCGTCCAATCACAACGCAGCAATTTTGGGGAAAAGTTCAAAGGTCAAGTTCAGCAGAATAGACCATGAAGAGTTATGCCACACCTTCACCTTTAGGCAGTTTCTCTACATCCTGTCACTAAAAGTAAACATTATATCTGAATTTTTAAAATTATTTGTTTTAGCGTATCCATCATACTGCTGGAACAGATTAGAAAATGCCAAACTAACCAGATTATACACCATAATAGTACTTTACAGTCCTCTGAAAAATTGGTTAGGATGTACAGTATGTGTCACTTTACCTCTCTCTCCCTCTCAGTGCGGGACAGCTGCATCTGTTTGAGCATTTGAGATCTCTGCTCCATCACCAGTGTCTTCTCATAGGTGAAAGCTGAGATGTCACTTGCATGCTAAAGGGAGAGACAGAGCATCTGCAAATTCAGCATCAGAAGGTATAGAAGGATTTTCATGTTATGCTGCACTTTAAGTTTAAAGTATGACATAGACAGTCTCACCATCTCCACTACCTCCACCACTGCATCCAGGCGCAGATGGTAGAGAAACATCTGGAGATCTTTCTTCATCTGAATGGAATTGTCATCCATCTGAGCCACAGTGAAGATTCGCATTCTGCATTTCCTCCATACCTATAGAGAAAAAAGTTACCGTAACCAACCACCAAGAGCAACACATCTGATCTTTTGTCTCATCTCAGCCTGGTAACAAAATGGTTTTGGCCTCCACAGCCCCCCCCCTTATAACAACTGTATGTGGTGATTTCTTTTTAAAAACTCACCTTTTTGGCTATTGCTGAGGTTTAAAGTTACGGGCATGGCTGATTTGAATGACAGGCGTGCAGCTGTCTGTCATTTTCTAATCACTGAACTGGACCTCAAGGCTTATTATATTCGTGGTGTTTAAAGCATCACAGTGGAGTTAACTGACAAATTAAATGTCCTGATGTGTGATACAGACTGTGTCTGTGCTTTAGGTTTAGTGAGGGAGATTCTAGTATTTTGTTTGTATGTCACTTGGCACTAATTAGTAGATAGGTGTGTTCATCGCACCCCTACAGTTTACGGAAACTGCTTGCTAGCATTCGCTTGTTTAAATATGGACGCTTCTGAAACGATGAGGCTTCAAAATACAAAAAAAAATTGCTGATCTCATGGTTGCTATGTCTATGGTAATCGTGAGAAAGCTATTTGGTCTTTACAGAGTCATCAAATAACAGTAAATACCATAATTACAAATTTAAACTGTGCATATACTTATTCTGTTTACTGTGGTGGTTTATATAACCATTGATGCTTTTCTTGAGTGATGCTCACTGATATTCAAGTAAAAAAAAAAAAGGCGACAGACAAAGACATACCTTGTGCTGACTAAGTAAGAAAGGCAGAAGCATGAGCAGTCCGCCATCATGTACGATCCACCACACATCAATGGTTCCCTCCTTCAGACGCTCCTGGTTGCCGGGGAAGTGGTCGATGTTCTTAGCTACAAGCAGAGCCTGATGCGCTGAAGTCGTCTCTCTCACTGTTTCTGGAGTGAGAGACAGACGAGAGACAGAGTGACGGTGGGGCGCTTCAAATGTTCCCGAGTCTGAGCGCTGTCCTTTTCCGTTTTTGTCTTTCACTGATTAATGTGGAGCCCTTCTGTCTGTTTGCCAGCAAGGCTACAAACTCCTGTGCAATCAAAAGCTCTAAACTTATGTTTAAAATCCTGGAGCACACCATTAAAAGTATCAAATAACTGTGGCTCTGATTAATTTGTCATCTGCATCCGCAGGACTGGAAATCATCCATTTATATACTCATTTATTATTAGTAAAAATGAGCAGTACGGTAAATGTTGACATTAATATTGTTGTAATGACGTGTCTTTCTGCTTCCTTACAGCACGAATTTTGCTGTGAACATTAACATGTTTTTTTGTTTTTCTTCTGATGAACTGAAGGGCTAAAAATACTAGTGCTGTTCAAGGGGAGGATGACTGAGGTGAAAGTCCTATACGTTGTTGTTAATGGCGTATAAGTGACTATGAATAAGCAAATGATTTATTTCAGTCATTACGAGTTACCAAGCCTTTATAAATGGTCCCTTATCAGAAAGCCTTGGAGTGTTGTCACATTTCCTGTGAAACACTCCTGTTTAGTTTACCTATGAAGTTCTTCCTTGCGGAGGAGTCCTGGGTCTGTTTCCAGTCTGCTGGCCAGGCCATCAGGACAGCGTTGTGTTTCATTCCTCCCAGCCCAGCGGACTGGATGAGTACGGAGAAACCATCTCGCAGGCTGGACGACACCACGACGTGGCAGAAAGCCTTTGTCTTCTCTGCAGCCATGACTTTTTTTAAGTTCTGCAAGATGCAAGTGGGGAAAAGAAAAGAACAGTTTGAGGTGCTGAATGTTGGCAACCTGTTTTCTATTGTTAACTTGTATAACAGGCTCCATATGAAATGATGCATTCATATTCAAGCAGACATATAGAACAGACCTGCTCTCCTTTCTTGGCGTCGTCCCCCCGGGTCATGTATGTTCCCTCCAGGACAGAGCAGACGATGGTCAGTCCCTTCCCTGCTTTCAGCTGCGTGGTGAAGGACAGGAGACGAGGGTGCTTCACCTCCAGGTCTGAGTTCAGCTTACACAACACCAGCAGCTGAGGCCTGAAGAGAGAGCCAAAAAGTACTAAACTTTAGGAAGCATTTATTTGCTCATTTATGCACTCGAAATGATTAAATGTAGAGTAATCATTGGTAAGTAATCATTATCTTGCCTCTCTTTAAAATAATCCCGTTGTATAAGTAGTGTTCACGGCGCTTTCATACTCACCTCCAGTTTTTGGTGTGAAGCGGTACTTCCTCTAATCGGATGAGAGTCGTAGCGTGCTGCATTTAAAGACAGGCCTCTGATTCCATCTCCCCATTCCTTCACAGCTCTGCACCACAAAGGTCCCAATAGGAAATTTTTACTTTACTTCAACAAATGACAGCTTGTTGCATCTTATTAGCATACGACTGTAATTCCAAAAAAGTTGGGGCACGGTGTAAGGTGTAAATAAAAAGAGAATGCAATGATTTGCAAATCTTAATAGAACACAGAAAAATTTCAAATGTTAAGAAAAATATTTTCATGATTTAGCTGCTCACAGTCCCGCACCTTCTTTGTCTTATTTTTCATTTCACGATGCACAAAATATTCCAGTTGGTGAAAGGTCTGGACTGCAGGCAGGCCAGCTCAGGACCCTGATGTTTCTGCTATGAAGCCACGCCAATTTAATAGATGCAGTATGCAGTTTAGCATGCAGGAAATATGCTTCTGAAAAAGACATTGTCTAAATAGGAGCATGTGTTGCTCTAAAACTTGTATGTACCTTTCAGCACTGATGGTGCCTTTCCAGATGCGCAAGGTGCCGATTCCATAGGCGGTGATGCACCCCATGCCATCATAGATGTATGGTTTTAAAAATGAGTGTTGATAAAAGCTAGCTCATTCCTCTCTTTAGTCTGGGGGACGCAGCACCCATGTTTCTCAAAAACAGTTTAAAGTGTTCATTCGTCTGACCACAGAACAGTTTTCTATTTTGGCTCAGTCCATTTTATATGAGCTTTGGCCCAGAGAAGATGGGTTATATTCAGATATGACTCTACCGCTGCATGTTAGAGCTTTGACCTGCATTTGTGGATGACACGGCAAGCTGTGTTCCTGAGCCCATGCAGTGATTTCATGACAGGATCATGTCTGTGGGCCCAAAGATCACAGGCATCTAATACTGATGTTCAGCCGTGTCCCCTGATTCTTTTGATGATATTACGTACTGTAGATGATGACTGACAGTCTTTGCAGTTCTACATTTCTGAAATATTGTTATATTTAACTTACAATATAAAACACCTTGAGGTGACTGTTGTTATGATTTGGTGCTATATAAATAAAACTGAATTGAATGGAACTGAAACTGGTGAACTTGTGTCCAGCTCTGCCTCTCTGATGCACTTTTTGTAACCAGCATGTTGCTGACCTGTTGCCAGTTCACCTGATTAGCTGCAAACTGTTCCTCCAGCAGTTTCTTTTTAGTGCAACTTACTTTCCAACCTTCTGTTGACTTTGAGACACGTTGCTGCCGTCAATTTCAAAATGAGCTTTGTCCTTAAATATCAACCTTTTCCGTGTTCTACAGTAAATAAAATGTAGACTTTATGAGATTTGCAAATCACTGCAACTTTTTTTTTTTTTTTTTTGCAATTTGGGTCGTACCATAGGTTAACGAACTTTGGTTGAGCAGTAAAAAAAAAAGTGCTTAGATGTTACCTCTAATGAGTTTAAAGCAGTGCTGAACTGATCTCATCACTTGAAACTCACCCTTTGTATTCAATGTATTTGTAGATACAGCCTGCTATCACTATGACAACAAGAGCGTAGTACCACGAGGAGACAAACATGAGGGAGAGACTAAGACTCATCCCTATGAAGGACAGGGACCTACAGGAAACACAGTGTCATCATTACTGTCACAATCAGACATAATGCAGAGTTTTTGGGAATCTGCTCTTACCAGTGATAGAACTTAAAGCGAGGCCTCCAATTAGGGGTGCAGAGCAAAGTCTGAACAGCACAAGCCAGGTTGACAAACAGATAGCACATGAGGAAAAACCTGAGAAGGCAAATAATCAGTACAGAATGCAAAAACATGAACAAATTAAGCAAGAGGCTGACATCACGTAAGAAAGCACATACATGGAGAGGATGGGGGCCACAGCATCCAGAGAAGCAATAAGGATTCCTATTTCGCAGATCCCAACAGTCAGCAGCAGAGCCCAGGTGGGCTCACCGTTAGCCTTCCCGTGACCAAAGACCTGAGAAAGACAGATCCAGAGGACAGGGGTATAGTGCAGAACTTTAACAAGGTCAAAGAGGCACTGCCTTTTTTTCCTGATTTGGACTGAATTTGGTGAATGTTTGATATCCTTCTGGGCTCCTGCATCTGTCCAGGTTATTGAAGACTCCCCCTATTGAGTTTTACTGGTGGAATTTTCCGCTCTCACCCTAAATGGAAGTTTTCTATTGGTGGAACACCCTACGTGGAAGACCCCCTTACTGTGGAACACAACTAGAAAAAATTCAGCGTGTTAATGGACTCTGTTTTCGCCCTGTGAGCTGAAACATGCTGGAGTTTTGGGTTAAAGGAACAGGCATTTTTCACAAGAAATCAAGAAGGGATGAACAGAAATCTGTGCGACACTAACCTGTAAGAAAGGAATGATGCCATCACGAGCGATGGCCTGCAACAGCCGCGGGGCACCGGTGAGGCTTTGCAGTCCTGCCCCAGAGCAAGAAAAAAACGAGCCAATCACAATCACCCAAGGTGACGGCCAGGCCAGAATACTGATTACAGGCATCTTCTTTACTGACAAACCAAACCTGAAGAATGCATATGGCTTATTATACAGTACTGCAATGACAAAACTGCATTCTGAGACTTTGTACAAGCTAATAAACGTGTTTTTCAAACATTTAAACATTGCCTTACTTATCTCTCAACACCACTCCTTCAATACAGGCTCCAAACAAGACCACAAAGGAGATATCTAACCAGGAAGTTAAGATGGAAATACTGGGGCAATGCACTTTACAGTTATAGCTTGTGACTATACTATATATTGCTCTTCATCATCAGCTGGTGCACACACACTGGACCTCATTTACAAGCAGTGTGCACATGTGTGTACTTAAATCTATGTCTGCAATCTGCAATCAAATACAGAACTGCCTCAGACTGAGCTGCATGAATCCAACTCCAGTTTTGCATGCACGTATTTTGTGCACAAAATAAAAACATTTCTAAAACAATTTTTTGTTAATGAGGTCCACTGTGGTCCACTGCGCTGTGTATCAGCTCCACAGACACACTCAAGAGTTTTTAGGGATACAGATGAAGGATGTGGTGAGAATAGCCAGGATGGTTCCTATTGGGATCGATCTCTGGGCATCTCTGAGATCACCTGACCTGTTAGAACCAGCCATTATGCCTGAAAGACACCCACACCCACACACACACACAAACATAAGGTAAACGTATGAATGTTTAAATTTTTTTTTTTAAGCTTAAATCATCTTTGCATGATGTGACCACAGTAAATCACCCACCTGTGACAGAGGGGAAGTATATTCCTACCAGCAGAGTGAAGCTGGTGGCCAAATCATTGAAGACATAGTTCTTAAGTTTGTCTTCGGTGACCTCGGCTGGGACAGAAAACCAGTTTTTCTTCTCTATCACCATACTAGCTGGACCATAACTGTCCCACAAGTTGTCTAATGGAAAGACAAGCATAGGCTGCATAATCAGGACTCACAGAAAAAAAAAAAAAAAGTAATTTAACCTGTCTGACTGTGACAGAAGAGGAACGCTCAGTGGATTTTGGTTTGATGATGACGACTCACCCTTGAGGACGTCGATCTGGAATCCCGGTATGGCCGGGATCTTTGTCAAGTTGTTTAATTTGAAGTAGTCATCACAGGTAGCATTGGGATGTTGACTGTCACTAAAAAGCTTCTGGAGCTCAACGTCCGTTTTTGAGCATTCTTTAAACATTTCATTCTTCAGAGAGCGATTCCCCAACAGGCAGACACTAAAGGAGGAAGGTGAGATTAGGTACTGAGTAAAGGACACCAGCAGCAGTGTTGCTTCCTTGAGGCAGTCATTTATTACACTACTTGTTACATTACTCCATATTATGGCCCAGGGTTCTAGCCGCGGTTGACTGCCCGGTGCTGTGCCATGCTGAGGTCATCTTGTGCCAGACTGAGAATTTCACCGGTTCGCTATGGGAACTCTTGCTATCACTGCAATTAGCAAGCGGGCACGCACCCCGCCACGTCACAGATACCAGAGTCTGATTTGTTTTTTTTCCTCTGGCTAGATCACCGCACTATAAATGGAGGAAAAGGGAGCTCAATGCACAATATTGGGCTTCATATTAAACATCAAACCGCAGGAGCTGTTAAGAGGCCTTGGAGAAAAACACCCTACAATTTCCAGCAAAATGATGACACCTCCTTTTGTCGTAGTTAACGGTTTGCATTAAAAACGTGAGTTCATGCTGACAACCTGATGATGGATATTTTAACGTAGGAAGCGCTGACAGTTTGTAATTTTGACTCTCAGAGAAAACATGGTGGTGCTTCATAAGAAGCGATTACTCAGCTGTTAGTCACTCACCTAAAATCTGATGAGTTTGATGAACTTGATGACTCAATGAGTGTCTTGATGACACCTGCATAAGTGGCCATGATGGAGAGAACCACACAGGACAGAAACACCAGAGCTAGCTTGTTCACATACCTGCAGATAGAGGGGGGACAAGTATGAGCCTGTGTGGTGATTTGGGGAGGGGGGGCTGTGCGTGCGTGCGTGTGTACGCGTGACAGAGAGAGCGCGAGCGTGGATACTTACTTCACCCCTACAAACACAACCAGTGCCATCAGGAGCAGGCAGCAGGTGCCATAGATGCGCATGTTGTTGTTCATTGTTTCACTGTTGTCCTCTTTTAACACTGTTGCTGTTGGAACAATGTAGATCTGGCATAACAGAAGACAGAAAAATCTGAATGACCGAGGCCTTAATGTGCTATCAGATGAGCACTGACTTGGCTGACTTCTTGTCTGACATGGAGTCTACATACCAAAAGAATCTCTATGGTGCCGAGTATGTACAAGGACCCAGCGAAGGTGGTTCCCAGGTACAGACAAAGTCCCACAGCACCTCCAAACTCTGGACCCAAAGATCTGGAGATCATGTAGTAGGAGCCACCCGCTGTTGAGAAGTGATTTTGTTTTTAATGGATTTTTTTTTTTTTTTTTAGAAATAAAGCTTCCAATGACAAATCAATAGTTACTTCAGTTTTGGAAATAAATTCTAATTTGGGATGTCAGCAGCAGCATATAAACTTTGTTAGTTTGTGAAACAAAGTCCAAGAGGCCTTAATATGCAAATTCCTAGCTGCACATACTTTTCTTGGACTCTTCTATGGTACCTCAGTATGATTTAAAGTCCAAAGTAATGTTTATGTGTGTGTTACACCAGGCCTTGGTGCACCCCTCAGTTCATCTTATGTCAGACACAAGCCACTTAGCACATCCCCGATCCCATTTAAGCCAACTTGGTTTTGAATGTCTACCTCTTGTAAACAGATGATTTGAACAGCAGCTGGGTGAAGCTTCTGTGCTCACAGACCATATCTGCTGCTTTTAAATACTTTCAGAGCCCTGAACCCACCATATAAAGTTCTCTTATTAAGAGGAGCCTGACTGATCCGGGATTTTTAAGACCGATACCAAAACAGATACTTGACGATTTAAAACTCCAATATTGGCTTTTTTTTTTCTTTCAGACACACAAATGCTCTTTTCGGATCAGTTGGTTAATTTCAGTCAGTGTTTATGGTGTTCCAAACAAGTGTGCTGCCAACAGAGCAAACACAAAGAGTGCCCTCTGGACAAACTCTGCAACATCAACACTCATAAGCTCAATGATGGGTGTTTTTCCCACCTTCTTTACTTTTTCAGTTTTCATCCATCAGCTGCTACAGATGCCAATACTAATAGATCTGCAAATAGCAGATATTGGACAATAACACCAGCCTGCCAATAAATTGGTGGCACTATACAGATTGTACAGAATCCGTATGTGAACTGTCTTTAAATTTCCCACATTTTTGTTACACAAATTTGCATAATAATTTTTTGTCTTATTTTCTAGGCTGTGCAAATCAGTGTTAAATGAAACACTGTATAATCCCACTCAAAAATGCAGCTGCTGTTGTAGACCACTCCTATTGGACCATAAAAGCAAATTAAACAATTCATCATGTACCTGGGACAACTCCATTTGTTGCAATGGCGCTCATTGATATAGCTGTGAGCAATGTCTGTGTGAAAAGAGACAGGACAGAGGTCAAACAAAAAAAAAAAAAACCGAAACAATGAAATGATATTTACCCACTCTTCATACGTTTCAGTTGTAAAAAATAAATAAATTGACAAACAACACGATCAGATGGAAGTGCAACATTTCTCTCTGAATTTTAGCCATGAAAAGACAAAATAAGTAGTACAATGTGTTAAGCCTTTGATTATAATTAGGCATGCAATAATATGAAATTGCCTTAAATCCCAACAAATAGGCATACAGAGTAGTTAATGCTAATATTAACATGTGCAATATGACAATGAAGATGTTGAAAGTTTGCAAATAAAAACAAGAAGCACTCAGAGAGTGCAAACCTGCACCAAGGCAGCTCACTCTCTGGGCAGCATTTACTTTTAAGGGAATAGTTTAATATTTTTCACACATTCATTTTGTTTTCTTTGTTATTTTTAAAAGTGCTTTGATTGCACAAACATTATGCAAGGGCAGGTCATGGATAATAAGTACTGATTTGTAAACAACTGGACATGAATACCTTGAGCTTATTATATAATATTATACCGCAGTATATTTATAACTAGTTGAGCAGCTCAGTCACTTTCTCTTGTCAATACTTCTTTAAATATAAAACACATTTTGAGGTCAACTTGAAAGAAATACAGATGTGACATGGCAAAAGTGAGGTCAGAGGGTATTTGGATGCAAACTATAATGTGATATGTAGAATCCCCTTATTCCGCTATATTTCCTCAATGTTGCCAATACAAACAACAACAGTTAAAAAAACAAAACAAAAAAACAACCCTGCATTATTATCATTTTGACCTTCAGATCAGTCTATTGCTTTTGAAGGAGAGGTCAGAGGTCAAACGTGGCATGATATTTTAAAACTTTATACTGTCACTTCCTGTATTTTGACTATACACACAACAGTGGTCAGAATCATACTTTCTAAGTTATGAGGCTTTTTGTCAATTTTGAACCACTAAATCATCAAGTTGACCTTGAAGACCTCGGTGGATGTAAGTCTGATTTCTTAAAATCAGACTTCAGTGGCAATTCTATATCTATGTCCAAAGGAATTCAAGTTCATTTAGATGGTGCTTCAAAATGACAGCCCAAATAAGTGCCAAGATGCGTTGCTACATGGTGAGTGTTGCTTCTGGAAGATTTCTCCAAAAATGACTATATAAGCCCTCCTGGTATGATGACAGAATATCTTGTTGGTGTCAAATGCCTCCTTTCACTTCACTGACCTTGTGCCTGTTGCCCACTAACAGGGTGGAACTTTGAGTGAAAACAGATACAACAGAAACTCTCTGGAACGGTGGCATCATCAACTTTATCTTCAGTCATGTTTTTGGTGTGGAGAATGAGCGCGTGGCAGGGTGAGTCCATAATGTAAGGGGTTGCAGTTTGCAGACTGTACATATCACATGAGTGTTGAGCATTCGAGTTCAAATGTTGAAACAGGCACTTCTCTGTTTGGTCATCTGGAGCTACTGACGTATGAGCTGCGGTTGTAAATAACACTAGTTTTCTGCTTCATTTGGGGACTCTCCTCTGAGCTCAGATGAAGAGATTGATGCTCAGCATGACATAAATTCAGAGGAACGTTGATTGGCATGCCATAAATCTCAGCACTCCAACCACAGTTATGTCACTCTTCCTTAAAGGCATCCATGGAGCATTAATGAGGGAATGGCCAAAGGGGAAATTTGTTCAGCATTGCTCCCACATTTTGATACAACTTGAGCATGAATTTTTGGTTGTCACGTGGCACGACAATTCCTCTTACATAGTACACCTGAAGGGAGGCACTGAGTTTCATATCTGAAGCTGTTAGGTACTCACACAGATGCAGCACATGAGGACAATGGCTAAAGAGCCGAGGATTCCTGCTGTGCCGACAATCCAGGTGAGACGCAGGAAGAGAATCACGCCCAGAATGTTCTGCATGCAGGGCAGGTAGACCCCGATGAATGTTCCCATTTGGGTGACCTGGGGACAGACAAAAACACACATGCACAAAGGTGAGGGTGAATAAGACCGGAGGATGCAAGGGGACGTTTCCACTGGAACCCCAAAATGTAGTTATGCCTCATCCCATTGTGACTGAGGAGATTCATTTTTCTTTATTGTAAAGGCGAGAGCAGACTGTTAAACAAATGTAGGCAGACACACCAAACCACTTACACATCTAAAATTTCTTGCCATTCAAAGGTTAAGAGTTACAAACCATTTCCTGCATTTAACATTACTCCACGTTTCCACTGCTTCAGTATGGTACCCATTTATCAAATGCTCAAACCTATTTTTAGTAAACCTAAAAATAATCTGCAGCTAAAAAGCTGCAGATTTTGCTGCCTTTTCAAAGACTCCACAGTCAGATTTTTTCTGGCGGTTATCATCTTAACACCCATCACATCACTGGCAACCGGCCCAGGGTTAGCGTTAGGTTTTCTTCAAGCCCCGCGCTGTTCCAGAAAATGTACTGCTCACCAAAAATTAACAGAACAATTAAATCACACATCCTATCTTGGTGTGCGAAATATTCAAATTGAAAATCTTTGCTGACCCTGTGCTACAGAGGTCAGTGGAAACCGAAATCATCAGCCCTTTCAAAATGCTACCTTTGAAATGAAGCTGCATGCGTTTGTTTTGGTCAATATAAGTCGAACCCAAACTCTGCCTCTAGTCCTAACCCTAGCTGGGTCGCCTTTATCTTGTGCCTTTATCTTTGGACCATAAAATGAAGAGTGTACTGAGGAAACGAACCACAAATATGTTGAAAAGACATGCATTAGTTTAAAAAAAAAAGGTTTTTGCAGTTTTGTGTGTGCATTTGAGAGGATTAGCTTTTTGAAATATCCTCATCCAATAACACAACTTGTAGAATATGGAAAAATTAGAGGGAAAACAGCAAAAATTGCACTGAGATTGCCCTTTACAAATTGTTAAAAACTTGCTGCTGCTTTCAATTTTGAACATCAAAGCACATTACATCAACATTAAGTTATTTAAGCACAATATAGTATTTGCAATGTGGATTACACACACCCCTCTACTACTTCCTTCCACGGAGACCAAAGAGTACGTACCGTTTTCCGGCGTACAAATATTTTGCTCTGTGCTTTCTCCATGGCACTCAGCTGTTTGTCAAAATGCTGTAAAGTGCCTGCCGTGGATTTCCACACCTCCCACATCTTATGTCTTCTGTTACACCGCCTTTCTGTCCTGCCTCTGCTTTCTCCCCTTCACTGGCTCTATACTGTCTGAATCCTTTCATTTATTTGTCCAGCTCCTCTCAGCTATCATTCAGGGGGCGGGTTTTACTCAGACATCATCAATGCTTCCACACAGAGCAGCAGACCAAGGTCCTACTGTCTGTCAATTACTAATGATGTTTTGAACTTTAACAAAACCACAAAATAGACAAAGACTTTTAGGAGCTGACTCAGTCAAATGCCTGCTTTCTGCAACATGTACAACTTTTGCCACAGAGCAGTCAATATTGAAACATATGTTGCTGTGTGTTTGGCTGCTTTTTTAAAAACAAACAAACAAACAAACAAAAAAACTTGTGGACAGGGGAAGGCTGGCCGTTTCCCTGTGTTTCCGGTTAATAGCTTCACACACACAGGTAACATCTGTACATAATTTCTAACTGGAAACATGTTTAGTGGAAAATACTTCAACCCTGTCCGACCCAGTAATAAGGGCTGGGCATCCTGTCGTGCCAAGAACCACCTCCACTTCCCACCTCATGGTTGGCACTTAAACACAACTCCCCACACTGCATACATTTTTAGGGGGGGGGGATTTACTGTCCAGGATGAACCCCTTGTTTTTAACTCTAGCCTAGCATGAAGACAGCTGGTGCGGGAGTGGGACAGTTTTTTTCAGGTTGAACAGAAGAAAATTGTTCTTCCTGGTCACATTTTCAGGTGCTTTCTCAGACCGGGCAGACTATTTAAGCACAAAGAAGATGTAATCAATCTTGTGACTTTGTTCAGAGATTTCTAACAACCACTTTTATCAAGTCCCAATTATAGAAACAATATAGTGATTGAACAGTTAATGTGCTGTATGTTTAGTTTACTGCATCCTGTATTGAACTGGCTGCCTGCACTGTATTGGTAAAATCCCCAGCTCTGTCACATGAAGCTCAAGTGATTAAAGTTTTTTTTTTCTTTAAATCTGGCTCTTTAGTCATTTTCTGCCTCTGTTTTCTCTCTCTATCGCAACACTTGAGCCATTTTTACTTGCTCTCGGCTCAGATTTGTTTGACAGTATCTAGTGATATTCTCAAAGCAACTGAAAAACTTGAGTTTGGAAGTGTGAGACCTTGAGAATGATTATAATAGGTGGAGGTGGGCCTGATCTATGAACAAAGTTAGAGCTTTGCAGGTCATTGTCTTCATGTTGAGGTTGTGCACTGTCACCTGGGAGCAGTGTGGAACAACCAGTATTATGGGCTACTATTATGTGTGTTTTTGTGCTGTTGTTAGTCCTTTAGCTTAACTTCAGGTGTGGAGAAGACAAAAGTCTTAATATACTAGCAAATGTAAAAAAATTAGAATATTGTGATTTTTTTTTAATTCAATGAGGTAAATTTTCATATGTTCTATATTCATGATATATAAAGTGAAATATTTCAAGCTTTTTAATGTTTTAAATTCGATGATTGCAGCTTATAGCGCATCCATCCATCTTCTTCTACGTATCCTCTTCAGGGCCGTGGGCGAGAGGCAGGGTAGACCCCCCTGGATAGGTTGCCAGTCTACCGCAGGGCTTGAAAATCAAAAACTATTGTATTTCATTTTGAGTTTGATGAAATTACCATTCAAAAACATAAATAATTAGCACCTCTAAGTCTGAGGCCATGTTCCTCAGCCGGAAAAGGGTGGCATGACCACGACAGACCATTGCAGCGTCCGCTGCATCGGAAGATGCACCGGAGGGAGCTGAATGTGAAAGTGAAGCTGCTGAATTACCCATCAATCTACGTCCCCACCCTCGCCTATGGTCATGAGCTTTGGGTAGTGACTGAAAGAATGAGATTGCGAATACAAGTGGCAGAAATGAGCTTCCTCCGAAGGTTGGCTGGCCTCTCCTTTAGAGCCATTTGGGAGGGGTTCAAAGTAGAGCTGCTGGTCCTCTGTCGAAAGGAGCCAGTTGAGGTGGTTTGGGCATCTGACTAGGATGCCTCCTGGTGAGATGTTCTGGGCATGGCCTAACAGGAGGAGCCCCGGGTCAGACCCAGGACATGCTGGAGAGATTATAGCTCTTAGCTTGGCCTGGGAATGCCTTGGGGTCCCCCTGGATAGCTGGAAGAGGTAGCGGGGGAGAGGGAGGTCTGGGCTTCTCTGCTTAGGATGCTGCCCCGGCTCCAGATAAGCGGGAGAAAATGGATGGATGGATAACATAAACATGGGGAAGACTGCTGACTTAATAGTTGTCCAGATGATGATCATCGGCAGCCTCACAAGGAAGGTAAACCACTGAAAGTCACTGCTGAAAGGGCTGGCTGTTTGCAGAGTGTGGTATGGAATAGAAAGCTGACTGGAAGGGAAAATGGAAGGGTATGAAGAGGTGCACAACCAATGGGGATGACTGCAGCCGTGAGAAGACTATTAAGAAAAGATGATTCAAGAACTTGGGTGAGCTCTTCACATAGAGTCCACTGATGCTGAGTGCATCAAAAGCCACCATGCATGTCTTCTGGAAAAGAGCCACAATGGTGTTGTTCCTAATTTTAAGTCACTCCTGTATCAGAGACAAAATCAGAAGCTTTTTGGGGGATTAGAGGAAAACAAACTTACTTCCATCAAAAAGAGGACTTTTTGATGGAAGTAAGTTTTGCACTCCTTTCAGCTACTAGAATTTGGAGGAATGGCAGAGGTACAGAACCCAAGGTGTTTGAAGTCCAGTGTGAACTTTCTGCAGTCTGCTATGATTTGGGTTGCTAGGTCACATGCGGGTGATTTTCATCCAAAAAAAAAACTTTGAGATGCACTAGTAGTTGTTAGTATATTAGTCAAATGACAAAAGGATAATTAAGACTGAAATAAATATCACCATAGGGCACTTGGAAAAGCTGGTTTTACAACACAGTTAGGTTGCATCATTTATATTGTGTGGTTAACTGTACAAACAGGTCGTGCAGGAACTGTTCCATCTTTGGTGAATGAATATGCTAGTATTTTATTTGTACTTTATTTAGACCATTAGTAGGTCTCTATGTATGCTGCACTCATACAGTCCATAGATGCACCTTGCTAACCAAGTATGCTTGCCACTTTCAAGCTTAGCGCTAAACCTGCTTGTCCAACTACAAGTTTCTTCTGGTTTCAACAAACATGGCTGCATCCTAATTAAGGTGAGGCTTCAAAAAGGGGCAGAAACTAAAACACAAACTAAACCAAAATGCCATTGCAGTGTGTGAAAAACTAAGTACACCTGTACTGCTTCTATAGAAAGTAATAGGGTAAGTAGCTGCCAAGTGTTGCTAATTTATGGTACTTCGTACTTAATCAGCAAGTGTGAGCACCTCATATAAAACAGGCGTTTTGTCAGTTTGCAGGTCTGCAGAATTCAGGCGTTGTGTTAAAACAATACCAAGGAAGAACAACATCAGCAATGATCTTAGACAAGCAACTGTAGCTGCCCATCAGCCTGGGAGGGTAAGATCATTTCAAAACAATGTGAAGTCCACCAACACAATGAGAAAAATTATTCACAAGTAGAAAAAAAAATTCAAGACAGCTGCCAGGAGTGGACATGCCAACAAATTCAGCCCAAGATCAAACTGTGCACTGTTCAGCCTCTACAGGCCACAGTGTGCATGTTAAATGTTAAACTTCATGATAGTACCATTAGAAAAAGACCACAAGACTTCTGGAACAATGTCCTTTGGACAAACAAGGCCAAAGTGGAGCTGACTGTGAACTCCTCTGTATACCAAGTATTCTAGAGTTAAACGTGAGGCCAGCTGTCTGACAGCTAAAGCTTGGCTGAAACTGTGTCATGGAACCAGATAATGATCCCAAGCCCAGCAGCAAATCTAAAACAGAATGGCCGACAAAGGAAAGAATCAAGGTGCTGCAATGGCCCGGTCAAAGTCCAGACCTCAACCAGACTGAAATGTTGTGGTTGGACCTTAAGACCAGAAATGAATGCCTGCCTCAATGAACTGAAGAAGAAAGAAGAGTGGACCAAAATTCCTCCACAACAATGTGAGACACTGATAAAGCCATACAGAAAACAATCACTTCGAGTTATTGCTGCTAAAGGAGGTTCTACAAGCTACAGAATCATGAGGTGTACTTAGTGTTTCCACACTCTGTGTCTGCATTTGGGATTTGTTTTTGTTAAATAAATAAAAACAGGGTGTCATATGTCATGTGTTGGTTTTCATCTGAAGTTGTCTTTTAATAACTTTAGAACCTGCCATGGACCAGATTATCTTATATTATGTCCTGATACTCAAAACCTCAGAACTGAAAGAGCTTGCACTCTCTTTTCTAAATGACTGGATTGTGCACAAGGAAGCCTTTTGTTGCAAGACTTAAAAACTGGTTCCTCAAACTGTCAGTTTCACCTGAGTCAAAAGTCTGAATCATCTTGAGATTTAAAACCTTCTAACTGAGTTAGAGGCATTATCCATTGTGTGCCGTACAACGCCAAAGTAAGCTGGTTAAGCCAAGGAGTCATGCCGCTGGGTTCCTCTGTAGAGTTAGATGTCTTTGTAATAATACTGGACTGGCTGAATGTGGAAAAACTGGCATGTATTGTTACTGTTTGTCATTTTTTAATGGACAGCTCATTAAATGTAAATGTTTGAAATCCTACTTCTTTACACTGAAAGTGAAGGGAGTTTTACTTCTTTTTTTTTTTTTTACAATATATAGTTTATTAGGTTTTAATAAGGCTGTATGTTGTCAGCAAACTAAAAGAAGTTTGAGGCCCCTGCTCTAGGCCCTATTGATTGCCAGTATTCATTCAGTTCACTGAATGACTTCTGTATTACTGGCTGTAGCACCAGAAGCTCTACAAATTAGGCCGTAAGAAATCTAATAAGATCAAAGATTTTTCATAAAAGTGGCACATCTCTTTCGCACAATACAGTCCATTCTTTAGACATGTTACTGAGCTGCTTCATCTCCTTGTGATATCATCCCAGAGCTCAAAGTTTTTCAAGCATTTAAACTGTATTTAGTAGTTGACAGACTGAAAAGCACAAATTATTTTTCCTACACATCATCCTAGTTTAGATAATCCCTCTTAGATGGAGAAAGTTGAATGAATGGTTCATTTTTATACTGAAACAGAATATGCTTTAAAAAGAAAAGAGGAAAAAAAAAGCATACATGAAGTAGATGACCAGATATATCAGGCCAAGTTAAAGGCTGCAGCACCCACTTTCCCATCCACCCTTTGGTATTCTTGTGCGTAGATGTAATCTGTGCTGAAATTTTATTTTAAGATGATCCAGAAGTAATTTCAAGAGAAAACACATCATGCAGCCGTAAAGCATACGATGCTTTCATTAATCAAAGTCCTGCTGACTCAAAAACAAGAGTCATGTACCATAGCTGCAGCCCTCCTGACTCCATCCTCGGCTTCCTCGTGCTCACGAACACCTTGGGTTAGGTTGGTGTAATTAGCCAGTTTGTTGAGAAGTGATGACACCATGGGGGTACTGTCCATTTCTTCCTGTAATTAGACAAAGAAAACATATAAAAACAAAGAATAATCTAGGCCGTTTGACCACAATCACAAGATACTTTCTATTTTAGCCTCTTTACAGACTCCCTTTATTGACTTTAAGGTCATTATTATATATTAAGTATGTAACACAGTTTCCATGTATGAATGACTTTTTTAAGGCCAGGAAGTGAACCAATTTGAGACCCTCTCGGATCGATTTTCTATATGAGGAATCTAGGACAAACTAAATGGAAACAACAATGCTTGCCATTCAGTTCATGGAGGGACATTTGCTTGTTCTTGGGGCTTAAAATGATCCTACACTGGCTTTCTTCCTTTTGGACAGATTTGAAAACTGCACCCATCTGGTCATACAATCCTGCCTTTAACTTCTATGACACTGGTTTGCATAAATGCTACATAATTATAAAACCTTACTATACAGTACATTTTGGACTCTACATATTATAAATAGGTGAATTGCTTATTTTTAAATTACATTTTTAATTTATCTTACCTCAAACAAGGCCATGGTCTTGCCTTCATAGTAGCTCTCTGTGTCATTGTCTGAGTTGAGGAATGCAGTGGTCTCCCTCTGATTGTCATCACCTTTTGGGATACATAGTAAAACAATAAATAAATAAATAAATATGAGTCCACTGACGAAGAAGAAGCAGGTCAACAGAACAAGTATTTTCATTTGGATTTAACTAAAGTGTTACTGCCAAATTAGCTTACTGACCACCCTGAGAATGCTGATGCTAGAGAAGAGGTGGGAGTTCAAATGGACCAACAGTGCCATGAGTTTCTAGTGAAATTACGGTATTAGCGGTAGGCTACCTGTCTCATTTTCAGCACGGTAATCCCAGTGAGCAGCTAGTATCGCCCTTAAGTTACCAAGCAAGCTGGTGTTTTTTTTTGAACTAAGCAGATTTGTCCGTGCATATTTTATGACTGCAGCTTGATACATACACTTGCTAGCATTAGCTTATAACTTAGCACTACAACATCTCATCCAAATACGGTCACTTCTGGGTCTAATAATCTAACATGGCTCAGCCAAAAAGCTAACATTGAGACAAAGTCCAAAAACAACAGGTGGTGTCACAGTAACTATGTCAGTGTTTTGTGTACAGCCTGTGGTTTGGGCAGGTGTTTATGTGCCTGTCTGTCTGTGCACAAATTTACAAGATACAGACACAGAACTTTACAGATATGTACAAAACATGAGTGCTCATAATGTGAAATAATGCCATAATGAGAACTGAGAACTCATGGGCTCAGAATGTTAGCATGTTAAAATATGTGTCCTATGTCCACACTGTGGCCTGGTAACAGGATCTGTAGCGTTTTCAACATCTTGCGTTACCATGTAAATGGAGATCTTTTCTGAAACGCTTCCATGTGAACGAGCTACTTTTCGAAAACGAAAATGGCAAAGCGACACAGTTTCCACTGGAAACGCTCTTATGTAAACGGGGCCTTAAATGCCCATAGGTGTGAATGTGAATGGCTGTCTGTCTCTCGGTGTTAGCCCTGCAACAGGATGGCAACCTGTCCAGGGTACCCTGCTTCTCCCCCTATGACAGCTGGGATAGGCTCCAGCCCCCCTGCAACCCTGAAAAGGATAAGTGGAAGAATATGGATGAATGGATGTTATGGATGGATGACTGGATGGCCTGCATAGCTACTACGAGGCCATCCATCTACACTTCAGCCTCATAAATCCACAGAGTCCATGACAGCCTACATTATCCAAGCTGTATTTTATCCAGCTGTGTCTTCTAAAACTCTGGGATAACTGTATCCAGCACCATTTGAGAATTAGGGGTCAAAGGTTTCACTTTTTCACAGACAAATTAAAGCTTTGCCCACAATCTTCTTCTACAACAGCTTTTGCACACCACTTAAAGCCAAAATGACTTAGAGTAACATTAAAGTTTGCCTCTTCAGATTTGTTTTTTTGCCCCTGGTTGTCATGCAGCGGTCTTTGACTATTAGATATGGTATATTACAACACTAAGATCACAGTGTTGTAGGCTAGTCTGTTGCCTTGAAGAGCCCAAGGTCCTACATCATTTTGAAGCTCACTGAAGATAAATTGATAGTTAGAGTGTACTGTAGATGCACATGACATGGTCAAGATTGTAAGAAAATCTAGCATGCAGCAATGTGTAAGAAAGAATATTGGTATGACAGCATCATTTTTTCAACATTCATACTCAAAGTCAGGGCAACAGCGGCTCTGCTCAGATAGCTTCCTCTAAGCTATCGATAGTGCTGATACTGTTGGCTCAGTATTCAGTAATATTATCTAGAGAGACCATATCAAAGATAGCATGTCGCAAATACATGTTGTTATAAATACAGTTGAGATGGCAGAAAACTATGATTAAGCTGTGTAGCGGGCAGGATATGGACCCAAAAGCAGGACTCAGGACTCAGGGGTGGAACAGAAAGCAAGCCTTTGTTATTTTTAAACAGCCAGCAATAAAGTCCATAAGTAATCCGGTCAAGATGCTTAACAAAGTGTGGAATAAGAGCAAACAATAGTTAATAAACTGGGAACCCTCAGAATGTTAAATAATGACAAGAATTCAAAATACATAACAGAAAACCCTTGTCAGAACCCAAAAGAGATACTGAACTGACAGCAAACTCAAAAGTCTGGGTTTAAGAGCCAGGGACCGTGACACTAACTACTTTCAAATGTTCAACTCGGTGACGTGACACCACCAAGAGGCAGGAAAACAAGATCATAATTATATACTTTAAACTTTTAATAACAGATGTTGAAGCGCCGTGGACGAGGCCAAAGGCTGCTCATAAACGCACATGCAGGAAGACACAGAGAACCTCTCGGGCTGTATGCTAAAGATGGCTGTCCTGCTTAACAAAGAAGTGTTGTCCAAAGAGTTTTGATGAATTTGTGTACGTATGCATTCATCCGTTCACTGCCCAAACCATAACAGAAGAACAGCGATGTCTGATACACGAGGTTTGCTCTGGGTTCTCTAGCATTCTCCTAACCGCTTGTCCAAAAACTTCCAGGGCTTTTGTCTTTTTTGCATCCATGAAGTCTAGTTGGTGTAAACGTTTGTCACTTTCACCTTTCATCTGTCTCTCATCTGCATTAACCCAAATAACTTCATCTTGTTATATCTACCGATATGCAGAGGCAAAATGTTCTCAATCCCAACCCTCATAACATACTGTATGTGTTAAACTTTATTGCACAATCATGCCCTAAAGTTGTTACTGTCAAAACTATATCAGCAAATTCTAATCATATCCACAAACCTTGTCATCAGTCTTTAGTCAATGCTAATAGATCTTCGAAAGTATGCTTTGGTAAATCGTTGTGTTGAATTGGTTTCAAAGTGAAATAAAGTTTTCAACAGAATGTGGTTAAAGTTTTAGCTAAAATTGAGAACTGTGTAATCTAGAAAAGGCATATAAAGTAAATACAAGCATGCACAACACTCTTCGTGGTCTATGTAAAATTGACCATTTATTAACTGAATCTGATCCAATCATGCGCAAAAGCCACCAAATATGATCATATATTGTTGATCAAAAACCCAAGTAGGTTAGTTTTGGATCCTCTGTCACTGTCCGGTATCCCTAGGTTCCTTTTTTTTAATTTTTTTTTTTATAATTCTCTTTGGAAATAGTCCATTGTTAATCATCTCTGTCTCTCTTCCACAGTGTGTCTTTTGACCTGTCTCCCACTCCTCACCCCCAACCGGTCACGGCAGATAGCTAACCCCTTCCTGAGCCTGGTTCTGCTGGAGGTTTCTTCCTGTTAAAAGGGAGTTTTTCTTTCTCAGTGTTGCCAAGTACTTGCTCATTGGGGGTCATCTGATTGTCAGGAGTTTTCTCTCTAATGCTGTAGGGTCTTTACCTTAGAGTACAAAGCGCCTTGAGGCAAGTGTTGCTGTGAATTGGCGCTATATGAATAAAACTGAATTGCACTGAACGGTCATTGGAGCAGCAGATCTGCTCATTGAACGCTGCTATACAGCAAGGGGGCGAAGAGTAGAGAGAGTATAGTGTTCCAAGGCACACTATTTATGAAACAAGTATTTCAAAGGCACTCCTGTACATAGCTGCACCACACCCACCAACTGGTGTGCAGTAACTGTCTGGGTCCATTCACATATAAATATTTCTTTATGATCAACTCTTCGCATGGGAGTCTTTAATTTTTCTAATGTTTTCTCTTTTTGAAAACAAAAGTGATAGTGAAATTAAATGAGAAGGGCTAAGTTCCAAATGTCTTCTCAATGAGTTCATTCACTGAGTTTAAAGGAATCTGAAGCACATGCAATGATAGCATTAACCAGCAGATGTCGCTATTTCTGCATTTTCAGCAGCAAAGTTGCACATGCAGGCCTCTCTTACCAAACTGTTAAATTACCTTCTTCTCCTCCGTTCTCCTTCTCTGTGGTTGTTTTTATAGAGTTACCCTGGTTCAGTCATCAGTGAGAAATTATTTCAGCGCATGCACAAATGGACGTGTGAAAACGGATTCTGTGATTCTGCCAAAACTCTCAGAACTTCAATATATGTGTTTTTTTACAGCCTAAAATGTGACAGGATAAAGTGGGACAGTATGAAACATGACACTGTTCGTGGGACACTCCTTTGGAAAATGATGATACCGAGATGTTGTTTATACAGATTGCATCTCGTCTGTTCAGCACCGGTGTGTGTGTGTGTGTGTGTTCTGAATGCAGTGCAATCAGTGACATCTGTCTTTACCAAAAAGGACATATTGTAAGCAGTATAAGTAACCAATCAACTGCATTAATAATCCTGATTTTGTTTTTTTTTTAAATGTACAGCACACTCATTAAAGTGACTGTCTGGTTTTGAGCTATAATTTGGTTTCTGAGGGTTTGCTCGGTTTGTCCATAAGGTTGCAGAGTTTCAGTAAAATGTCATTACGTTATAACCTGAGTACATACAGGGTCACCATTCATGGCAGCTCCCTCAGGCCCTGGTACACAGATAACAAGAGGGACTTACAGTGTTTACAAACTGTCTGAACCTTTTAGTTTTTTTCCGTCGATTAAGCAGCAGTCAGATAC
The DNA here is from genome assembly GCA_024447675.2 of Pterophyllum scalare. NCBI lineage: Eukaryota > Metazoa > Chordata > Actinopteri > Cichliformes > Cichlidae > Pterophyllum > Pterophyllum scalare. The sequence goes on along the minus strand of JAMQGT020009735.1, from coordinate 5,854 downwards.
CGCCCACTGCACTTCCTGTTCATTTTTTCCCTGCTAGCTGAAAGCAGGTTTTTTAAAGCTTTTCCTTGTCTTGATTCTATTGGCAGCATAATAATTGTTCCTTTGGCTGGAGCAACTATACAGACACAGTGGCATCTTAGCAATTCCGCTGGTAAACAGACCCCCAAACCCAACAAACAAGAAGTGTGGAGATTTTTGTAAATATAAAATAAAGAGAGATATCTACTTTACTTACTCCAAACCAAAACTAGTTCCTCTACTACAGCAGCCGAAACATTAAACAAAACCTAGAACTAAAAAGCTTAAAAGAATAACCAAGTAACAAGAATAAAAAGTAAAACTTTTACCTATTATTATTATTATTTTTACTCATCTTTTTTACTATTTCAGTTCACCAGAGTTACACCATGACTGAAGCCCTGCTGACTCAGATGTTACATGGATTAAAAAGGTCCACATCAGGTGCTGAGGAACCAGGAGACACTGAAGAGAAGTGGGCTGCTGGAACAAGGTTACATCATAAGTGGACGAGGGACGGGACTAGGGAACTGTTGGAATGCTACTATGAATGTAACCCCAGTGAAAGGATGTGGGACCCAACATCTAGACTGACAGTGAAAAAACTCGAAGCTCAGTCAGTGTTCCAACAGCCACAGAAGCAACTGCTATCAGAGCTAGAGATTAAGGAGGTGCAGCCGTGGTATACTAGCTGTGGTTTGTGCTTTGGCTCAATGTTTCTCCTGAAATAATTCTGTTACTGTACGGAAATCTAATAATTTTGTCCTTGCCACTGATTTTCAGTCCACTTCTTGTGTGATTTGGCATACCTCAGCCTTTTCTCCTTTCCTTAACAATGGCTTCCTGACAGCCACCGCGACCATTTCTGATGAGGCTTCAGTGAACAGCAGCTGGCTCAGCTGAAGGCCCATCTGTCAGGTCCTGTGCTGGACTTTTCCTATACCTTAAGGACACTACTTTCAAATACCATTTATCTCCTGTAGGCACATTATTAGGCCTGCCATTACTTTCCTCAAATTGCAAATTTCAAGAACATGCTGCATATCATGCCAAGACACGCCAAGTGTTCAGCTAATAGCTCTTTTGGTAATCCCCTTGTTGGTGTAAAAAATGCTACTCTATGTCAGTCACATTATGTTAGTGTTTTTCATAGATTAAACTAACAAACAGGAAAGGATTTTTTTTATAACAGGCTGCTGGTACCAAACTGCCTAAAGATACAATTTAAAATGGGTTCTTTGCTAAGTTGTCTGAGTAGACACAACACTGGTTTATCCCTTCAGTTAGATGCCTTTTTTATACTTGAATTAAATCATTAATAGGTTAGGGTTAGTTGGCTTAACAAAGAACAAAAGCATTCCTGTGAAAACTGTCCAGTAAAAATCCTAATTGGCATAACAGAGACAAAAAGATACAGCTAAATAAAGAGCAGAGCCTCACTTTGGATCAAGTGGCCCAATGTCAATGTGGAGTATGGCATTCACTTTAAAAACAGGGCAGGCTGGGTGAAATATCGAGTTTTTAAAAAATATCAATATATTTTCAGACGCGATATAAGATGAGACAATGTCGTTTATATCGATATAGGCTATGTCGCGTTACAATCGTACCTGTACCAGTTCACCTTTCTCTTCTCCCACTTTGTCTCTGCACAACTTCACACTGCCCCACCTCCCTCCATCACCGCTTCACCCGTAAATCATGCAGGAAGCGACAGCATGGAGAAGTAAACAGGCACGAAGCTATTGAAGAGGAGCTGGTTCGTAAAAGAAAAACAACGCTCAATTATTTGGAGATCGTTTGGATTTAAAGTGTCAGATGAGCAGCAGAATAATGAATTCTGTAGAGAATGCTGCAAACAAGGTCCGAGCACTCGGCTTTTCCACTGTGCCTACTGATGACAAGGCTAATGGGCGCGTCACTAGCTAACTCAAGTCCTCAGCTGGCTAGAACCCTGCTGACTCAAGGATGGAGTTTTGTTCATTCAGTCTGTTTACATATTTTGTTATCTGCACAGAGTAGCTAGATGTACAGGGGTACACACAGGAGGAAGCACTTTGGTGAAGTCTGTTTCACTGCAGACTGACTTTTTAAAGAATAAGTCAGCCTTTTGCTATTTTTGCTCTGGATCTGTTCTGTTTACATTTTAATAGAACAGCTGTGAGTCTTTTCATAATCAGAAGCCTTTATTGTTATCAAACACAAGTGCTTGACATTGCTTGAAATTGTGACAGCTGCTGCTGTATTAACAGTACACATATACATATACATATCCACATATAAAAAGCATTAATTAGAGGAGCATTATTATTTAACTATGCCATTAGTTTAATTTTATGTAGCTTTGACTCAGAAGTGCCTTTTTGTTTATACCTTTTGGGAAGAAAAACTATCGAGATATATATCGACATTCAGCTAATAAATATTGTGATATTATTTTTGGTCCATATCGCCCAGCCCCACTGTCCACTAGTTACATCATTTTTCAAACACATTACAACAACAGATGAGACACAGTTTCCTTTTGGGCCTTATATTTAGAGCCAGTAATTTCAGACACTGCACCTCTCAAAAGGTGGCCCAACTTCATTTAATAACAGTATGTCAACATGAGAACATATTTCAACACGAACTGCAGTCAGAACACATCCAGACTGTCTGCAGCTTGCATTTAAAAAGTCACTTTAATCTACATTTAATCCTGTTTAACAATCCAAACATCATTTCAGCCTCCTAATCAAATATGTACATCATTTCCAACATGATCCCAACTGTGATAGATATTTTTCCATCAGCACGACTGAATGCAGCACACGATTTAAATTAAATCTATATGCAATTACTGGCTTTGTCCTTACACTTGATAGACTAAACATAAAAACGCTCATGTTAAATGTAAACAACAACAACAACAACAAACTAACGCCTGACTGGAATTACAGGAAGAGAGAAAGAAAAAGAAGAAAACCTGCCAGTAAGCTGGCAAATGTGCCAGTGAATTATTAAACTGAGTCTTATCAAGATAAAATATAATGGCAGGACGTAATTTTAAATGGGAGAATAATCGGTCGTAGAATGATAGACTTTGTACTTTGCCAGCTGGAAACAGTTAAACCTCTTTTTCACCACTTCTTTGCTGTATTAGTTACTCTAGTTCACTCTATGTTTAGATCAATTGTTTAAGAATGGACATACAGTCCTGCAGCATAGCCACAATGAAAAACGGAGCCCCCAAGACATCCAGGCACCCATCCTTCCTCCAACTTCAAGTTTCTGACTTTGCATATTGAGGGTTTGTGTTATAAGCCTGTTAAAACACGCATCTGTTTGTCTCGGCATGATTCCGGTGTTACGATTAATCTCACAATGACGCACGCAGATTATCAAAATTGCACACCTGTACTTCCCGTAGTGCATGCTGGAACAGCAACCACAAAAACTTAAAAAAAAAAAAAAAAAAAAACAGGCCTGCGCGCATCAACGAGGCAAATAAGAGCGCTTGTTTTGCTGTTTGTTCCTACCTGGTTCTTGTGAATTGTCTGCCTCCGGCTCCTCTGAAAACATTTTGCCCAAACTGATAGGTCTGCTCCCTCCAGCTGCAGCTCCACTGTTGCTGCCATCTTCCACATCCTCCACAGGCACCACAGTGAAGGTGGGCATCTCGATTCTTCTTTCACCCGGAAGAAACTATGAGGAGATCACAAACTGGCAGAACACTGGCTTTTCTCACAGAGGAGAGCTTCATGAAAGTCTCCAGAGGAAACTAAGTAGCAGGAGTGAAGCCCTGCGAAGGTCCTGGTGAGACTTCACTTTAACCACAACACGGCACTCAGATCTTTTGTTTCCCTTCCTTTTGGTGTGTAATCCAGTGTCCTCTAAACTCAGAGGTGAAAGTACGGCCTCCTGTGTGTTACGTTACACCCTCTCCTTCTTCCTTTCCCTCCCTTTTCTCCCAACTGCTTCAGGACTATTGCCCCACGTGACCCGCTGTTTACCATTACGAACAGTTAGTCCACACATGGAAGCCCGGAAGCTCCTCCTACTCTGACCGTCCCACTTCTCTCACACACACCTTAGAAATGCAAACAAGGCAGGCAAGAAAAATCCACCGTCTCTTTAAAATCCACATGAGACGGAACACATGAAACAAGTCCTTTCCGTTGGCTCTGCTTCTCTTTGTTCTGCTCCCTACAGGCTAGAAGTTTGCCGCCTCTGTTCCCCCAGGTTAACAGGAGGGGTGTTCCCTTTCTCACAGTGCATGATGGGTAACAGGGAAGAGCAGCTATTCCCAATATTCACGCTCTCTGACACGCACACACATTGTACCAGCGAAGGAAACACCTTGGAAACCTTTAAGCAGTGACTTTCCTCCATATTGTGGATTACAATGGACAGTCACAGGGGGGGAGAGGAGTGAGCTTTGAATAACAATGCACACGAGGAAACAAACTGTTTTTAGTTTGTGGGAACAATCATTTAAATGGAACTTTTACCCATCCTTTAAGGCCGGCCAGGGCCTGTCTCAGTGAGCTGTAAATAACCTGGGACTTCAGCACTGGCTGTGAACACTGAGTACCGAAAACATGGCTGTTTTTGAAAGCGTCAGTCAGTATATTTTGTAGCACATCTGTTAGAGGTTTAGAAAAAAAAAAGATACACATGTTACTTGAGAATACCTTTCTGGTTTTCAGGTTTAAAGTTACTAGTAAAATAAAACAGCCAGCATCAATAAACTGTTTCTTAGGGGAGTGATTTGGTGCAGTGGCTCCTCCATTATATATGTTTAAAATGCAAGTTTATCTCCCCCCCTCTTTTATTGCTATGTAATCAAGGGCGTAACTTTGGGGCTCTCCACTTATTTATTTATTTATTAAATCATTTACTTTTCTAAAAGGATTCAGGAGATTTTCGGTTAACCATATTAGAAATACATTGCAATGCTTTTACTGTGTATTTAACTTTCTTTTCATTTACTCTGCACCTTCAACAATTAAGAAAAGGCTTACATTTTTCACACTTCTTCCAACAGTAACAAATATTTTACACCTTTAGAATCTATTCTATGACACACCTAAATTTCTCAATTTTCTAAATGTATGTATTTACCTGGTGCACTATAATTTGGCTAGGAGAAACTATGACACAATTCCACAGATATAGCCATTAGTAATTAAATAAGAACAAACCAAAAACCTTCTTGTCATTAAACATGCTAGTATTTTACCCCAAATTGATAATGAATAAATAAAATTAACATGTTATTCATGTAAGATGTTGTTTGTGAATCGAAGTGATGTGACTTTATTTGGAGGGGGGGGGTTATAGTGACTGGATCAGCTTATTTCGGGGGGGGGGCTATCCCCCCGCAAATTACGCGCTTGTATGCAATCATATCTAATGTATTTTATACTATTTATATTTATAGTTTAACACATTGTTTATTGTAACAGAAATGTGAAACAAAATTGCAATTTACACCCTAAGTTGCAAGACAATATCAACAAGTAACTTTGTTTGGGGCGTTTTTATGCTTTTCTTCTTGTTGTCCTAGCAGAAGTTTATGTTTATGTTGGAAAAAAATCTACCTTATTTACCTTGTGTTAAGTCTTAAGAAGTATGAAGGTGTTCACAGGATTTTTTAATGAGCTAAAGGGGGGCAGGGGTCAAGGGACAACCTGAAAAATGAAGCCAACGGGGAAGTGGCCAAAGCTGCAGTTCCTCTCAGAGTATAAAGCAGTTTCTATGCTGTGGTTCCTCCAGGTGCAACTTCAGGCAGGCTCCAAAAGGCAGTCAGTCCCCATGTTAAAATGTCTAATATTACAGGATTAAAAAGCAT
>JAMQGT020009732.1:0-12977 GCA_024447675.2 Pterophyllum scalare | reverse complement strand
GGCACAACGGCCATCACGCCAGGCCTTGGCGCTGGGACCATCCACTGTCTTCTGCGTGGCTGTGTATGCATGGACTGTTGTCTAGAGATACACATTAATAAGCTTCAAGGCTTAAATAGAAGACCACAAATACTGCATTTTCTTATTACACTTAGATACTGTATAGATTTACTGTTACTAACCATGAGAGCCTCCTCAATGCCAAAGTTATCATGGATGACTTTGGCCAGGGGGGCCAGGCAGTTGGTGGTGCAGGAGGCATTACTGTGAACAGAATTACAGACAATGTTTAGGTTAAAATATATAATGCATATATAATATATAGGTTCTCTGGTGAGTTCGTGGCATTAAATTTAGGAATGGAATACCTGACAATGGTCATGGAGGAGGGGTCATATTTGTCCTCGTTAACTCCCATAACAAACATTGGAGCATCAGGTGAGGGGGCCGACACAACCACACGCTGTGCACCACCCTGGATGTGAGCCTGAGATTGACAAAGAAGGTTAGAAACAGGGCTTTGTTTAAATCTGTCTATATTTGTCTGTGCATGTGTTTATTTGTGCACTCACAGAGGCCTTCTCAATACTGAGGAAGACACCAGTGGATTCAACCACATATTTGGCTCCAGAGCTGCCCCAGGGGATTTCAGCTGGCTTCATGCTAGAGTTATAGAAGAAAAGGCATCAGTCTAAAATGAGTCTAAACTTGATAAGTCTCTGCATCTCACAAATGAGTGCTCACAAGACACAGTGCTACTATTACCACCTTTTCTTGCTTTTTCCTTACTAATGTTACTGCATTTGACCCTAAAAGAACCCTTGGAACATTGATTCTTACCACATACTTAATCTGGACTTGCACATAAAACAAGTCTCTAGGACAGCTGTCTAAAGTAAGAACATCCTTTCTCACCCCCTTGAGTTTAGGCTGCAGTGAGAGTACTAACAGGGACTAGAAAGACATCATATTTCACTCAAAACTTTCACCCTCTACTTTAAGATCAGGGTTAAAACTTTCCACTTTGAAAAGCTCATAGTTTGGACTGGATCAGGTGACCCTGAACCACCCCTTAGTTGTAACAGTCAATATAGGCTCAGGCTCGAGGGGACTTCACATCTCTGTACAGTCTTCTCTCTCCCTGTTTCTTTATATGCCACTGTTGCAGCGCAATAACTTTATTTTTCCCGCAGCCATAGTTTGAGCGTTGTTCCCCTTCTGTCTATGCTCATCCTCACTGTCACCACATGGACTGTTGAGGGTCTTTCTGCAATATCATTGGATCTTTAATTTAAAATATTAAGAGCCTTGAGATGACTGTTGTTGTGAAATGTCATCATTACTTACCACTGGAAGACAGAGATGGTCTGGCCATCAACAACAAGCTTGCCATTTTCTGCAGAGACTTCACCGCGGTAACGGCCATGGGTGGAGTCGTACTTGAACATATAAATCTAGAAAGAGGCCGGATGACAACGAGGTTACAAAGCTGCTTCACAAGGAATACAAAAGTGCTCAATTCATTTCTTCATTACAGTAACATACACATTTCACTGTGCATTGTACTCTGTATAACTGTGCATGTGACAAATAAACCTTATCTTAATCTAATCTTACATATTTTATACAGTCCTGTAGTTTTAGCAATTTCCAGCAAAAACCTAAAAACCCACAGTGAGATTAAGTCTTCTATTAGCACCCAAACCACATACATTCATGACTACATACATGAATGTATACTGCACAATGTGAATCATTTAGCAAGTAGCAGTTTTTCTCACCATGTACTTCAGGTCAATGAAGGGGTCATTGATGGCCACAACCTTAATGCCCTTCTCAAGGCAAGCCCTCAGGACCAGGCGGCCAATGCGACCAAAGCTGCAGAGACAGAGATCGAGAGATTAGTAATAGCTGCCATGGGAACCTTCCTCAGGATGTCACAGCACCCTTGGGATCTCACATGAATCTTCCTCCAGACTTAAGCCATGTCCACTGCACCAATTTGTTGTTTTAAAGCATGTGAATTCTGTTACACTCTTATGTCCACATTAAGTTTTATGACCCTTAAAACAGAAATGTTTTGTGTGTGTGTGTGTGTGTGTGTGTGTGTGTGTGTGTGTGTGTTGTTTCAAACTGACCCATTGATTCCAACACAGAGGTCTGACATGGTGGCTTCTGCTTAGGGAGTGTGGAGTTATCTGGAAGAAAAAAATGGAAACAATAAATAAAAAAAATATCCAAGAGTGAATGACATGAAATAGAAGAACGCTTGTACCCCTAACTGGTTATATTTGCTTGTAAAATAATTGCAAGGCAAAGTTTAAAAACATAAGTTGGGTAACTTGGCAACAAGATATATGTGAGAGCTTAGAGTTAGGCAAGCTGTTTCCCCAACAAAAAGAAGTAGCTTTGGTCAGATCAGATATTTTAATACAGATATCAAAATGAATATAATATACCAGAAGTCAGACAAAAATTTGTGGCACGTTAATACACAACATAATACTCATACAATCACAGGAAACCACATACAAAACCAAAAGGAAGCACATCTACAATACATCAGAAATCTGTTTATGCATGTTAAGCTACCCACTGAACATCCATTTCACTTGCTATTCCAAATGTTTTCTTTTTTTTTTTAAACCCTTCTGCTTCTTCATTCCTCCACTTGTCATACCGATCATCACATTGTTTCCGTCCTCTCTACTCAAGCAGAGGGCAAGCAGGGTCAGATGAAGGTGCATCCTGCCATGCAACATCTTGAAAAGGTTTGAAATGTCCTTTAGTACAAATTTCAACATCTGTGGTTTCAGCAGTGAGGCAACACAGTAAAAACCTGTTAACTGCCACCTTACAATGCATGGAAACCCACTGTGATGCGTTCGCACTAAAGATAGACAAAAACACCAAGGTGGCACACTGCTGTAAGGACAGCTCATGAAGCTGCAAACAATTTTGAGCCAGGTATAGCGGCTGAAGCCTGAGCAGAAGCCAGAGAGTGTGCAAAAGTGTGACTGTGTTTATTGTCAGCAGGGGAACAGAAACGCTGTTTTATAGGCAACTGCTGCAGGAGTAGGGAGGTGTTACATCATGCAGGAACATGTTTGGGCAACAATGGAATATTAAGGAAGTGAAAAGGTGACAGGTGTGTAGAACAAGCACAGACTTGAATAGTGAGGAAATGTGGCCTTGGCTTAATTATGTGACCTCCGTTTCCCTCTGCCTTCCTCTCCCATTCATACTGGTGCCCTCTGGTTTCTCCTCACTACACCTCCTACTCTTTTTCCTATCCCAGTCTTTTCTACTAGCTCTGCTTCCTCGCTCCACCACTTCATCTCTTTTGCCATCCTTGGTCTCTAGCTATATAAGAAATGTTGACTGGATACATCTAGATATCATATTTCAGCTTCCCAAGTCAACACTAAGTCATGCAATCTCATGTGGGGGGTTGTCACCAAACAATCACGTTACTGCAACAACATTAGCCAGGCACTACACTGACCAATTCAATTCAATTTTATTTATATAGTGCCAAACCATAACACACAGTCGCTTCAAGGCAGCTAAGGTGCATGGGTGTGTGTGAGTGGCAGAACAGGTAAAGTAAGGGCAATGCGGACTGTCCTTGGAACTGGCTATTCATCATTTTAGACTACTGTAATCTCCTAATCTGCTGTGCGCGCGCGCGTGTGTGTGTGTGTCTCTGTGAGAACCAAGTAGGGCAGGCTGTGGATCTGGTGAAATGCATTGTGGGAGCACTTTAAATAGAATAAAGGGACTACCAGATTATAACAACTGATTTCTCTCTCTCTTTCATACCAAAACAAGTGTGTATGAGACTCTGGGTTATTTTTAACCTGGATGTATCCACGGTAATCATTAATGTGCAGAGGAGCAGCCTTGGTCAAAGAGCAGCACCATTTGTTTCCAGTCAGAATCAATTTATTGAACAGCCTGCTACTAGTGACCCATTACGGCCTCAGTGGTGTCTCCATGTCTGCAGTACCATCCTTTCAAAGCACAGCAGCCATTTTGTGTTCTGCTGCCTGCATCCGTATACAAGGTCACCAAGAAAAAAAAAACGATGGAGAGGAGTGAGGGAGGGAGAAGGTCCACTATGCTGTTCTCATGTTTCACCTATTATGCATTCACAAAACACTGCAGTAATGCCCCGCCTCTGTGTGTATCTGTGTTTGTGTGTGTGCGCCTTTGTTTCCTGTTTCACCGTAGATTTCCCTCCTCAATTTTCTCAATAGTTAAGTTAAACATCCTCATTCTTCCACATTACATTACACCTTAAAAGGTTTTATGCAACACTTACAAAATCTCAGTTTGATTGATGGTTGCCTAAATTGCACCCGGCTGATATTACACATATCTACTGAGGACACAGCTTTTCAATTTTCCATCAGCCAAACAGCACTGGTCTGTTATTCAACCAAGCCCCCCAAACACCCCCAGCCATGACCTGAGAGCACTCCTAAGGACACGCCACAGCTCACAAAGACAGCCCTGTGCAGGGCAGAGAGGTGAAGTGCTGCTAACTACTGCTTGCATTCTGCTGATGCTCATCAAAATGTTCAAAGAAGAGGCAGTCCAGCTGTCAGAAATATAACCCTTTAAGGCTTTCTGACCATGCAACACAGACTCAGATTCACTAAACTGTGTGTGGTTAGTATTTACAGAAAGAAAGCCTGCCCTGAAGACTCAACACAAGACTAACAATGTAGGTAAGTTAGCTTGCTCTAAGAGTTATTTCCCTTTAAGGAATAAAAAGAAAGACTGGTATAAAAGCTTAGATCACACTGAATAGCTGGACGTATGGTGCATTCATTTCCTCTGCTGGGTGCTTGCTGTCCCTCCCTTTTGACCTGCACCTTGAGCTGTTATTATTCCTCCCTTACTTTTTTTGGCTCCATTAGCGCCACACATTTGCCCTCTGCTTATTCCCACCACCCAAACTAACCATTAAAATTCAGCAGACTGCCTCCATCTCTCTATTTGTCACCACTCTTTTGTCTGTGTAACCCCCACAGCCACCACCTCCGCCACAACCTCCCCTCCTCCAGGCTACGACCTATTTTCCTCTCTCAGGCATTGAGTTTATCTAGAGGGGGTGCAGATAGGGGTCCCTCGCAATGTTTAGCTGTACGTGCACCAAAGGGACTGCTAACGGGGAAAGATTACTCATAATTATTCGACCAGAAAAGGACAAAGACGATTGGCTCCATCACAAGGAAAAAAAATCTCAAAATTGTCAGTAAAAGTGCAAGAGAAAGGAGAGGAGCAGAGCAAAATGACACAGCATTTTTCTTCCTGTCCACATTCCTTAAGGCATCAAGCACCTATGATTTGCAAAAAAAAAAACAAAACAACAACAACAAAACAAACACTGATTGCTTTTCTTTGAAATATGTCTCAGAGGAGCACCTGAACAATGTGAGGTTTCCAGTAACTTGCTGCAAACCTTTATATGGGCATAAGTTCAGAGTAGCACAGATGATCTGCTACGTAACATTGCTCATATATAGACAAGAGACAGACCTAAATGAGTAGGACAGTTCACTATATTCAATGCCCAAGGGGCAGAATAAAGCGAGTATGCTCTCGCTTTGGTTCGCTTCAGTATGTGCATTCATTGGAAAGTCCTCCATTGGGAATTTGTCAGTGAGTGAATAAACTCAGTGACTCTGACAGTACTTTTCCTGCCTACTAACTCCCTTGGCTTTCCTCCTTCATCTGCCCTTCTTTGCACCCCCCCCCCCCCCAGCTTTCTATCCCTCTGACAAACCCTCCCTCTCTCCAGTGGTTTTCCACCGCAGTAAGTTGATTGGCTAGAGGCCAGGCAGACTATCCAATTAGCTACCGTCTTCTATTCTTGCCCACCTCTCAGTGAATCACAAACTCAAAAACGTTGTAGAAAGCTATACTATTATATTATTATGCCACATAAATATTCATATAACTTTCACTGCTGGACAGTACATAGCGAAAGTTACATGGAAAAAAAAACATATTTTGATGCTTTGAAAATACTGTTATTTCAGCTTTCATGCCAATAAAGCCCCCCCATTTTTCATCTCTTCTTACAGTATACAGTATATATCTGTTTTGTTCCTTTTAAAAGTCAACCCTGTGACAATCTCCCTTTGCTGCTGTAAACTTAATGATAACAGCACTGGCTGTGTGTCCTAATCAGCAGGCAGGTCCTCCTGCGGATGGAGATGGGTCGATTAAGAGGCCCACTTTTCTATTAGGCATTTAACTAGTGGCAAACTGACATGATAAGCAGCCAATTGTGTATTCCTATGACCAGATACACCTGGTATGATAAGATTAATATAATAAGGTATATATTGGGTTGTTACTAAAACTTGTATACGCAGTGTGTGCACATACCATCACACATCATGAATGATTGTGAGGTTTCATGAGGATTCAGCAGGAGAGGAGCACGTGACTCTGCTGATTACAGACACACTGCTCACAGCACTAATTTGTGACAGGTATCTCTGGGTCAGATCTTGTCATTTGCCTCCTCTTGTCTCATGAGCTAAGCCACAGCACAGCAGTAAATGAATGCTGTGCCTGCTGCCTGTCTCAAAAGACAATCCGTATACTGTAACTGTAATATCAATAAGGAGAACGGCTCTGTTGGATGAGTGTGGCAAAATTATGTCCACATTCTCTACTTCCTACAATGCTGTAGGGTTTATTTCCTTAAATGACAGTTACGCACAGAGTGCTGAGTCACTCTGGAGTTCCTTCTCGCTTCCTTAAAAAAAAAAATGGCTGGGTGATAAGTCAGCTGCAGATCACAGTCTAGTGTGACACTCATACCAACCTCAGCCTGTAAACCACCACGCTCCTTTGAGTGGAAAACTTGAATTAATTTAGAAACAGCGACTTATAATCACTTCAAGAATGACTCAAAGCTGCATGTAAATCTGTGTAATTGCAAAACTAACTTTTAGTAGAAGGGACCGCCCACCAAGTGCAAAACGTGGTAATTTAATGTGGGTTGGTTTTACCCCCCAAGTACCTTGTTCTAAAATGAGTAAAGGAAAGTAGTTAGGGAATATTTCCTGGTGTGACTAACGTGGCCTGCAAGTGTTCAGCATGTGAAGCCTTGCTTTTCTACATGTGCTGTAACTCAGTAATTACATGCACATTGCCTGAAAACCTCCTGACAGCACAATATATGATCACAGTGCTTAGCATGGCTGCTAAGGATGCTAAGAAGCTGTTACTTGTGACCTTCAGTCTGGAGTATTATGTGCTAATTCTGGGTTGCCTCTGAATAAATGATTTTAAGTGGAAAAGGAGTCTAAGACTGAAAGATATTAAAGCTTATGAGCTGAGCAGCATCAGGACTGAAGCTCTGGGGCTGCTGTGACCTTCATCAACTGGAAGGATGACCTTCAACAGCCATCTGCATGTGGCCTACCAGACCTGCATGAAATAAATCCACAGCAATAATACTGTTCACCTTAAATAATAACCCAACATCATGTTATTTATTACTACAGGGATACTGACAAACAACACTATTCCTTGCCAAGTTTAAAATAATGAATTCATTCTGTAGATTTATGAGAAGTCTCCTGTACTGAACGCAGTTGACCGTTTCTATTAGTAATAAACTGAATAATAAATGTATCTGTGCCCTTTTAGAAGAGCGCAGGCCTCTTCCGCAGAGCCCTGCATCAACAGGTCAGTCGCGCCTTAAGTCAAAACTGCGGCACAATCATGCGACACTGCGCAGTCCCCGTCTCTGCCCTTCAGGGGAACACTTGAAGCCTTCTCATCTCTGACATGTAATAAACCAGAACTTATTCATTTTGCTCATCTTTTCTCCGTCTCCCATCACTGAGGCCTCTGCCTCACGTAGGCTGCGCTAATCGCTAAAGTGCAGCTGAATGGCGCAACGTCGACAGACTTCATGGTGAAGACCAAAGGAAGCACGTAGCTTCATCCTCCTCCATCTACACCGGAGTCATTACAGGCCGACGCATCACTGCAGAAACATACTCATTCAAACACCGACCTCCATGAGCTACTGTTGAGTATTATACCGAGATAATACTCGGTAGGCTTCATTTTCGCACTGGGTTACATAACATGGAGCCTAATCCACTTCCGCAGATGCAGCACTCCGAGCCGCCAATGTCACGTTACACGCTAAGGCAAGCGGGCCTCGGATGAGTGAATGGAGCTAAATTAATACTCGGTGATTACTTTGCAATAATTCAAAATCTAGTCTAATTCGAATATTTTCGTGTATTTGCGGATTTTTATCTTTTTTTTGGAAGCTACGTGATGCAGCAAAGCATTACACAACACCCAGCCTCCCTCCAGACTGCAAGGCCACGGTCGCATCCCCCTCCCTCTCTTTCTGTAAATGAACCTCAACTAAGAACTCATAAGCCACCCTAACAGCACTCGTGTGGCCCGTTTTTCACGATTTTCTGCCGCTTTGACATGGTGCATATCCGAATTCATTAATTGCGGATGCGGGGCAACAGCAGCTTCCGCGAGTTACGTGGAAGAGGAGTGAAACAGCGAGAGAAGGACGGACTTCACGGGTTCGACCTGAACGCTGAAAAAAAAGAAACACTTCAAAGATAGCCATTAGCCGGGCCCACACACTGAAAAGCAAAGAGGTCTTGCTGCTTACCTGACGGTTGATGCTTCTTGAGTCTGTGTGCGCGGTGCACTGAGACGCCTTCAGCTTTTATACCAGGCACGTGCCTCGGGAAGTCTGGTCGCCCTAGTGACGTGACGTCACGCCATCCCTCTGCTGTCAGGACTCCATTCTGAACGCGTACGCGGTCACGGTGTCGTCCTCGGCTGCCATAGTAACAGAGGGATGACTCACCGGCCTGGTTAACGTCTTATTCACAAAGCGTGTACGCATGAGAGAATCGAGATCTGCGTAGATCATGAAAGGCAACATTAATGAGAGAGAAATGCACAGACGGGCTGGCGAGGAAGTGCTGAGGAAATGATGAAGCATGGCCCACCATGCTCAGCGGTTACACGAGGATCTGATGTAACGCAGGGGGCACGTTGGCTTCAATAAAGCTTTAACTGGCTACATATAAACGATTGATAAACCCTCACTAGCTGATTTATATCATAATTGTCTGAATTAAGCACACAAAGTAACGGTACACTCATGCCATGTGGCAGGGCAGGATGCAGGGCCTCCGCTGTGCATTGATTGTAGACTGGATCTCCTATGGCGGTGTCAGGGAGCCCATATGGATGGATGCAGCACGATGTAGGAACCAGTGAAGCTAACCTCTCACGAATACATGAAGACATCCCATGCTCTGCTAACCTGGAATGATGAATTATGATTGTATGGCTGTATGACCAATCTGAAATAAAGTAGCCTGACTAATAATTAAAAACAGATGTGTATTTTTTTTTCTTTTCTGGTATAGAGGGTAGGTCTGTTCTTTTTTTCTTTTTCTTTTTTCCATTTCTTCAGCTCACATGTCAGACTGAGAAGGAGCCTACGTGAGGCAGGATGCGTGCAGTAATGTAAAAAGGGAAATCCCTGCAGTGCAGTGGGAGGGACGTTATTTGCACATACCTCACATCCCTTTTTCGAATTTCGTCATTACAGATTATGCGTTTGAGTTCAGTATTATAAATCAAGCTCTCCTTCCAGTTTAATGAAAGTGGTGAATCATAATGACTGGTTTAGATTTGTCTGACAGTGCCTTATAAAGCGTCGGAAACTACACTAACAGCGCCCTCTATCTATCTATCTATCTATCTATCTATCTATCTATCTATCTATCTATCTATCTATCTATCTATCTATCTATCTATCTATCTATCTATCTATCTATCTATCTATTGTACAGTGTAGAAGTCTTGATTTTCTTTGATTTTTTAAGTGGTCCTGAGCAAAAGGTCTTGAAGGTATTTTAAAGCTCTTCTTTGGACACACACACATTTTCAGTACTGTCCTTGCACCTGACCTTTTTGTTTGTTTGTTAGACCACATAATACTGACGTGTGAATCATTCGAGCAAAGAATCCATTTTAAATTGTGTCTTTTGGCACTATGTTACTAGCAGCCGGTCCCAAAAACACATCATTTGTTCCCATTCCTTTAGCCATTTCTATGAAAAATGCCAAAGATAACACATTTTGACAGGCATAAAATAATAATTTTTGGACCATTGAGGCAATTCCCAAAGAGCCATTAGTTGAAAACTTGGCATATTTCAGCATGGTGTGCAGTATATCCTTTAAAAAATTAGGAAACTGGACAAATGGAGGACAAGAGAAGAACCATTAGGCCTAAAACTATCTACAGCAGATAAACAGCGTCTGAAAGTCGTGCTCTTAAGAAATAGGAAATATCCAGCGAAGACCTGACACAGGACCTGAGAGATGCAGCTGGCCCTTCAGCTCCATCTACAGTTCACTGAAGTCTCATCAGAAATAGTGTCAGTGGAAGGGGGAGTGTCAGGAAGCCATTCTTAAGGAAGGGAAACAGGCAGAAAAAGCTGAGGTCTGCCACATTACACAAGAACTCAGCCTGATGCAACAGGTCTGATGGAGTGATTAATCCAAATTTGGAATGTTTGATTCAAATCATCATCACTGTGTATGGAGGAAGTCTGGAGAGGTACAACAGTGAATGTCTGCAGCCATCTGTAAAACATGGTGGAGGCTCTGTCATGGTTTGGAGCTGCATTTCAACCAGTGGTTTTGGAGATCTGGTCAAAATTGATGAAATTATGAACACAGAAGTACCATCAGATTTTGATCCATCATGTAATACCATCTGGAAAACATCTGATTGGGAACTTCATTTTTCACCATAACAATGATCCCAAACACACCAACAAAAGCACCTGGATAGTAAAACCCACTGAAGATGTGATTTTCTATCCAGGTGATCATCTGATTCTTTCTTTCTACTTCTTGCCAATTCGAGGCCCACTCTGGCCCCAGAACTGAAACAAAAGCACCATCTGCTGGACAAATCCCTATCCTGCATGTGAGTGAGTCTTCCTCAGTTGCTTTGGTATATTTCTCCAAATATTTTAAAGTCCTTAGCTCCAAAAAATCATTTCCCAGAACAGCTCTTCCATGCAGCAGATATTCTGCAAAAAGACGCGTCACCCTTCCCTTTAACTCCTCTGTCAAAATTAAGGTTTTAGTTCAAGTCACAGACACCAAAATTAATCTTTTGCCACTGTGGTAGGTCAGAGGTGACAACATGTTTAGATCTTGTTCAGTCAGAAAGATAACAGACTCTGATTGTATTCTAATTTGCTAACATAACAACAATCCTATTCTACATGTATTCACTGAATGCCTACGGAGTCAGGCTATTAACCAACTGCTAAGTAAATACTCTTGAGACGTCCATTTAAAAGGGTTTTGCATTCTACTTTGAAAAGCAAAAAAAAAAAAAAAAGCACTCAAATTTCCTTGTAATATGCAGGGGAAATTTCCTGCAGTGTCTCACATTATGCAGGAAATGCAAATTATACGCAGTAAAGCAGAGAATCTACAACACTATGTAGTGGTATACTACAGTAAAATAAATATATAAAATGAAATCACTGTTGCTCTGTTTGACTGCAGATTCTCATCAGTGTCATGCCCATCACCCTTTCTTACAGTGTGTACATTCAACTGCACCTTTCTACAATCTGTTGCATCTCCCCTTGTTACACTGCTACACATCCTCACTCCCTTTCCTCTTCTACTCCTCTTAGGACTCAAACCTCTGGACTTGGATTATTTTGACAATTATATGTAATATTGTCCGTGTGTGTCTGTACTTACATGGCAACATATTTTGGCGTGGGAAGCTTTTCCACTGAGATTAAACATAATCTACTATGTTGACAACGAGCTTAGTCACTGTGTACGAAGTGCAAAAATATTCTAAGAAGTTAATGAAAAATGAGAAACGCTCATTCGGTTGTGCACAAAAGAACAACATGCTGGGAATGAGTGTTTTGACACTGGAGAACACAGCTGCCACTGGGGAATTAAACATAAAGCAGTACAGTATAGAGAGGATTTAGAGCTAGGCTTATTGTCGGTGAATGTTGAACCCATACTACATTCTGATGTTCCACTGGTCGTTATGAAGAAGCTTTGCTGTCATATTTAACAGCTTGGCTCAAGGTTAGAGGTATGAAGGGTTCGCAGGCACTGGATGTTCCTTCCAGTGTCTGGAGACCCTTGTTCAGTACCGAATAGGTCAGAACAAACTCTTTAACATTTAAAGAACTATTTGTCTTTCAACCAGCATGTTTACTTTTTGACCACCTTTTTCTGTTCAGAATCGGGAAGGGTCAGTTAGGGTCCATAAATGAAGTGTGTCAACTTTATGGGAAATTAAACTTCAGCAGACAGCCGTGTTGAACAGCATACTGCAGCATGCTGCTGCACGTGTGACAGCATGCTGACATACAAAAAATTCCAGTGGCTGGAATTTTCACTGGTACAATGACAGGACCTGACAAAAAAGAAGAGGAACAGGGTCATTTATTAACAGTAGCACCCATTCAGTTCCCGGCACCAGGGGGCAAACTTCCCTTTGCACTAACAGTGGCATCTGAAGGTAGTACAGGTCAGCTGGGAATATATTTCAGAATAAGAAAAAAAAACATAATACCGCCACAAAAAATCTTCTTAGAATATATATATATATATATATATATATATATATATACACACACACACACACACACATATATATATATACACACATATATACATACATACATATATATATACATTTTGCACTATTGGATCTTAAGAAGGTACTAAGCAGGGCTTCACAATGCTAAAAGAAGAAATCGGTGTAAGAGACAGAAACTTTTGAGCAGGGAATTTATTGAAAACTGCATTTACACTCAAACATGATTTTTTCAGCTGATCAAAAGTTTAAGACCATAGCTCAAAAAAAACCTGAAAACCCCCCA
>JAMQGT020009731.1:0-23667 GCA_024447675.2 Pterophyllum scalare | reverse complement strand
ACTACTTATTGCTTAACCAAGATTTTTGGCCGTAGCTGATAACTTAGCAGTCCACCCTCATGTCTAAATATGGTCAAGTATGGCTCTAAAGAACCAACATGGTGACGGCTAGGACAAATCAGTGAGACATCTTGCTGTGGCTATGTCTATTTTTATATAGAATTTAAGGTTATAAAACATAAATAAATAGCCATAAATCCCAATCCTAAAAATACAAATAATAAAGTATAGTATAATAAAACTGATTAAAGTGATCAGAAATGCTTTACAGAGCTATGGTCTGTGAGATGTCAAAGATGCACTGTAGGAGTCAGTAAAATTTCAATGTAAGGATAACCAAGTGTAAGCCATATGAATTGCTATTTACACATTCACAGAAGAAATATCTGACAAAATCCCAAAACATCGCATTGCAATAACTGGAAGGAGAGACACTGCTGAAACACACACCAGTTTAGATTGAAGCTTTGAGTGCTAATCCTTCAGCTTAACAGCCTTTCTTCAGTTTAAATTCATCATCCTGCTGAAATTATTCATGTCAGTGATGCGTGACTCACCTCAAAGTTCTGCTCTATGAGGTTCCCTCCTTTGCTCAGACTCTCCATGATGGCTTTGTTCCTCAAGATGTCCTCCTCACTCAGATGCTCTCTCCTCTTCCTGGACTCGAGAACAAGGCCGTTCACAGAATAGAAATCCGCCAGAAAGTTTCCCACGCGTTCCTGGAGATTAAAAGAAAAACAGATAAGTCCCCCCCCCGCCACTGACTCACCAATTTCCCTTTCAAACACATGTCAAATGGACAAAGGATTGAGAGGGCAGAAAGCAATACCCTCATATCTCATTCACTACCTCCACACCGCCAGCCCTGTCTGTGTTGTTTTTAACCCCGAGCCCATCACCTGTGGTTCTATCCTGGGGTTATCACTGCTGCTCCTCTGATTTGTTTACTGTCTTTCCTTCCCAGTGTGGGGATTACAGCAGGAAATATGATCGGGAGGGAGGGGGTTTTACATCACACAAAAGTCATATTATAACAGAGAAAATAAACTATGAATCATTTAAAAAGGTTGTATTTGCCTATTTGTAACTACTCTTGCATGTTTTTCTTAATTATTGTGTAAAATATATAATGTATCCTTTGTTATGTAGTTGTTTGTCTCAATTTTTGTGTATGTTTTTTCTTTGTACATAGGAAGAGATACCAATCTCAGTGAGACTACCTGTTTAAATAAAGGATTTATTAATAATAAATAATAGTAAAAGGCCTAAATATGGAGATGACAAGAAAACACTGCCTTACTAATAAGACATAATGGTATAGTGCTATTATCTGGCATAACTGATTTTACAGTAACATAAAAATAAAACAATGATTAATACATGTCTGTTTGTGACTTTTCAGAAGAGAGGATTTCCTACACACCATCAGATGCCTGCTTAAATATAAACTGATCTAACAAGAGCACAGCCGGTCCTGCCAATATATCAATATTAGCCGATATAATTATGTAATTATGTATATAATTATGTAATGTGTAATTATGTATATAATTATGTACTTATTTGCACGTATTATTATTATGTACTGGACTCATAAGTAACTATAAGTTATTAATTAAATAACTAGAAGTTATGAGTCCAGTACATGATACTAAGTGTAAATAATAAGTGTTAGCGAAATCTATTTTATATCAACAAACAGTTGATATTTCGGATTTCTAAATCACCAAATATCAGTATCGGTCTTAAAAATCTTATATTAATTGGGCTCCAGATCCAACTTTTTTTTTTTAAAAAGGTTGTTGATGGTGTTTTCAGGTCACTTGTCTTTTGAAGAAAACCCACTAAGAAACATCAAATATTACAATCAATGACACATTACACACTGAGACATCTGTGCAACGAACCATAAGTAAAGTTTAATTTCATCTTCTTTCCCCATTTGCTAAGAATTGACTATGGTTTTTATGGCTATGTCAACCAGAACAGAGTTTCTAAAAGCTGAGGTAATGGGAGTAATAATACTACATTATGGCAAATGACACCCACCGTCTTGTCTTCTCTGAACAGCCAACCAGTCTGCGCCCTGGAGAACGTGATGGACTTGGTGGATAGTGTGGCGGAGTATACGTCGCTGCTCATCAGAATGTCCACTTCTTCTTCTGTCTCCATCTCTGACTCCTGACAATGTAAAAGAATAAAATATACACATCATTATGAATCATGCATAGTACAGCACAGAACAGGCACATTAAATAAGAGATGTAAATTTGAGCATCCCGTTCACTCTAAAACGCTCCCATAAAAAATATATATATATATATATATATATATATATATATATATATATATATATATATATATATATATATATATAAACACACACACACACACACACACACACATACATACAGTGTCCAAACTTTTGACTGGTACTGTATATATTTTATTATAACATATCACAATGCTGTCAGGGAATAGACCACTTCAAATTGAATGGTCTTTGATGTAGAATCACAAGCTTGCATTTCCCAAACCACTGACAAGGCCTTAAGTATGGCCAAAATGCCACTTTGTTCTTCCTTCCAACAGTAACTTACTAATGTGAGCTGTAATAGACATCACAAATTGTAGGGCCAATAGGGTTTCACACCTCATGATGAATCCGCTGGTAGACTTTCTGTTCATTATCCAGCACAACAAAAGACTCGGAGGGAACAGCATTGCCGTTGAAGATGAAACTGAGGTCACCACGTTGGCATTTCATGTCAGTGAAGTCTATCAGTGTTGTATCCAATCTGTGAAAACACACCATGAACATAAATAAACGAGACAAAAATCAGGTTTTTTTTTAGAACACTGCAGGAAGAATTGAGGCAAATGAGCACGAGAAAAGCAACAAAAGACCTTAGGTTAAGTTGACTTTTGGCCACGTTCAGGGCAATAGCACAACGGTGTTAAAACTGTGAGTGAAAAAAAAAACTGTGCTGGACTTGAAACACACTTGAAAGTTCAGAAACAATGTGTATGGTAATCACTGCCATGGGAGTCCAACGGCATTTTTCTAAATTTTCTTTGTGTTGTCAGAGTGGGTAGTCCTGAAATAAAGCATGACAGCAAAGAGAATAAGTGAGCTGCTTCTGAAGACCAGGCACAAAGTGGTAGGTGCTATGGGTAGGTATGATAGGCCTGACACACCGTGGAGCTAGAATGTAAATGAACTTGCTGTGACAGTTTTTTTTTTTTCTTTCACCCACTCCGTCTCTCACGCTCCCTTTTTCTCCCTACAACTTCGCCATAATAAGAGGGCATTTTGAATACCAAATTAGACAGCCAGGAGCAGTTTCACAGAATAATGACAAGCTCCACATCACGGTTACCTCACAAGGAAGAACACACGCACGCACTAACGCACACACGCACGCACACTTTTATGAACTCAATTTAATCCCCAAATAGATTGTGCTGATATAAACCCAAATGCAGAGGCATCCGTTTATGTGCATGATAAAGGGGCGAGATAGTTTGTCATACATATAAGAATATATGTGCATATGCTGTAGGTGTGGAAGCTAACCCTCAAGGATGCATAGTGTCAGAATTTTCCCTGAAAGGCAATGAAGCACAGCAGCATATATTCCTACTGTAGATTCACTGTTGAGACTGTGTGTCAGCATGTGTCAGCCTGTGACGAATTTCTGCTGATGCTCTTTGTAAGCGAGCTAGTCAGCACGGCAGAGTGTACAGTAACTTCATCTATGAGGCTGTGATTTAAAGTGAAACACAGAGGGAACAGTTCTGCGCACAGCGGCATCGCTGTTCGGCTTCCTCATACTGCAGGCACTGATTTCACACTCTAGTTAACAAAAGAGAGAAATGGGAAGTACAGAAGAGAAAGAAGAGAGGCTGATGTACAACACCAATTACAAATAAATCAGTAACCCTTGAAAGCAACAAAGTGCACAAACAGCAAGCTTTCTCTGGGAATTGTTTAATAAGACAGGGTTTGCATAGGTTGCTCTTCTTGTTGACTTTAACGGGCAGCTTTAGAAGTGACTTTCTTAGTCTTTAAATGCCAAAATTTTTATTTAAATGAAAAACATTTCTTGACAGGACTTGCCTGATGTTGATGCCTTGTTTGTAGATCTTGCAGGCATCTGAAGGCAGGATTCTGGAGAGCAAAGGCACTGCAACATGAAAAGATATAGTAAGGGTGTGTAAAATGTGTAAATTTAGAAAGCGCACTCAAAAAATAAAAACACTACTGACTTCAAAGCTTTGGTGGCATATAAACCTGGAAACTAGAGTGCCATATACCAGAAGTAGTTCAGCACCTAAATATTTAATAACTCACAGTCCCTACCAGATTAAATAACTGAAGGAATGATACTCTACTTGCTGCTCTGGAGGTGTCATTTAATAGTTCTGCATTTAAAAAAAAAAAAACCCTATCTGGAAATAAAGAAGCTCTCCATGTCCATCTGATATAAGACCTGTAAATGTAAACCTGGCTCTTCTCTGACATATAAATCTTATAAATATAATTTTCCCATTGACTTTTGACTTTACACTATCTCCACATACAAAAATAAATCCTTATGCAACAATTTTACATTTGTTACTATCATGTGTGCATTACATAACCCTGTTCACGTTGTCAATAATTCACAAAGATACAGTGAGCATGCAGAAATCCACTCAGGCCTGCAGTCCTGGGTTTGGTCTTTTGCAAGCCAAGTAAATGCTTTTGCCTGAGTTCTAGTGAATGCAGTTTGTCTACTGCCACACACTGTGCTCCATCTGTGAGGTCTGGCATTACGGTGTTTTACCAGATGAAGTGCTGAGTACACATATGAGATCCTTAAAGGTGAGACATCCGCATTAAAGGATGGCATATCGGCTTGTGTCAAGCAGGAGGAGTTATTTTCAGTCTGAGGTCACTCAAGGTCCCTCATGATACAAGATAATCAATCAGTGACCATGTGAACACCGACTAAATCCATCATATTTTTCTCTCTCCAACTCCTTAATGTTGGTTTTTCAGAATGATGACACGTGGTTAGTTTCCATAGTGGATGATATTTAAGAAACCATCAGCAGACAGAGAAATCTGGAATTTGACTCACCCCAACTTTGGAAGTCCCAGTGAAGCTCCAAATAAAAGTCTCCAAGCTATGAACACAGATAAAGAAATATCAAATAAGTAAAGCTACTTGTGTGCACTACTGATTATTATTCCACAAATCTGTTTAAAAGGCCAAAATCAACAATGTCTTAGTCTGTCTCTCAAGTCTGTGCCTTTACCCTAAAATCACATATTACAATGAAGCAGCAAGTCAAACACAAAATACAATCCTGTTGGAAAAAAAAATCTGAGTAATAACTTTACTATGAAGGAACAATTCACCCATTGCAACAGTGAGGTCTACTGGTACTATGCAACAGAAAAGTAAGTAAAACCACCCAACATTTGCACATAGGATCAATTTTATTTCAACTTCTGATTAGATCTTAGGAGTAGTGAGCAAGCTTTTTGCTACACATGATTTTGAATCTAGCTCAGCTTCTGTGTCTTTACATTGCAAATCCCACCTCAGTACAGTCTAATTATTTTTGTAAGGCTTGGATCACCATTCACAACTGGTGGTCTCAATAGATACGTCAGTAATGATGTCAGGCTGACTGAGGATCACCAGTTCCCAGAGCTTTATAATCTCTCAGAGATGATGACACAGAAAAATTGCCTGTCTCATCATGTCGGGGAAAATACAGGCTTCAGGGGCCTGTCAAGTACTTGAGACATTAAAACTTTTACAGTGAGGCAGGAGGTCAGGTAATGTGGAACAACCTCTTTAAACACGATAAGACTTTTATTTGCTTATGCCCTGTTCTTGACTCCCTTGGCATTACTGCACAGGTGACCTTGACGATAAAATCTCCAAATGATTAATGCCTACAGTTTGGCTCCATAACTTAATGTTTAGCAACAACAAATTTTGATGAGATTCTCATGCAGTAACTCTAATAAATGTGCATGTCAGCCTGTGCATGTCTAAATATTTAGAGCATGTATTTAAATATGACTTAAAAGGCACAAGAGACCAACAAAGCCTAAGGGATAAATTGACCCTGAGCAACATGTCTGCAAGTAGTTACATGTTTACGGTGTGTACAGATGATTTCATACCAGACACATAAACATTATGAGCCTTCAATTACCATTACGGTCTTCCACTCTCACCGTTTGATAATATGTCTGTATTTGTCCCTCCTGGCTCTGCTTTGTAATGACAGTAATTTGTGAATGACAAACTTGACTGAGGTCTAAGGATGTGCTTGCAGAATAGAGGGATGGATGAAGATCCAGATGAAAAAAAAACCCAGGACAGAATAAAATCAGAGCACACTGAGAGGTAAAAAGATCTGATGACCATAAAACCAGATAAATCATTAAAAGGGAGACATGATAGAAGAGGAAAATGGTATTCAAAGAATCCTGAACAGAAATGAATAGGAGAAATCTGTAACAGCAAAAACACAAGCCAGAAAAGAGGAAAAATAATAATAATTCAGCTGTGTGGTGGAAGTACTATCTACTCATTACCATAAAAAAAGGATGGCAGTTAATATTTTTATTGGTTTTATTGGTTTACTGAATTAATTAGCATGGCATTAGTGCTCTGGTAAAAGTCGCTGATGGTGTCAGCAGTCTGGATGGAGCCATTAATGAAGCCATAGAAGTATAACTTGAAGGGAAAAGGCTTTTTAAAACCTTAATTTAGGGAAAATGTATTTTTTATGTCCCATTGGGCATTTAAATTAAACTTATGGTTCTATCCTCATTCATTTACAATAGTGGCTTCAAAATAATGGCCCAAGAAACTGACTTAAAGCATTACCAAGATGGCTGTGGAGTGTCCAAACTGGCTTCTAGAAGCACTTTAGGACTGACGTTACCTCTTTGAGGGCTTTCAGCAGTTTGGGCCTTTTGTCCTCCACGCTCTCCCTGGACTGTTGCTTCAGCTTCCTCAGCAGCGCTGTGACTGAGAGAGGATGAAGAGAGATAAGAAGAAAATGGGGAAAAAGTGCCTCACAAGCTTTTTCCACACAAAATAATATTTAAAAGTTTATTGGACAACATGTAATTTTTCCCCACAAACACTGAACATTTTTTAATAGCCCTCTGTTTTATTGGCTCTGATCCCGCCGCTTAACTTCATCTACTCAGTAGAATATTTATTAACTATATTAAAAAACTAATTTCAACACTATGTTTTGGCAAATTTGAATATTTTCTCCACATGCCCTGAAAGACAGCCTGTCCTTAATCATGATTACTTGAACATCTCTCAAATTAAGTGTGCTACGCTCCACTTCCATATGGGCATCTTTCGAGAGCGCCTGCAGTCTGAGTGCCTTGCAGAACATTCTCAGTTTTATTAGCATACAGGTGGTGCTGGGAATGACAGAGAGTGTGCTTCTTTCATCCACCAAAGCTAAATTCAGACTAAAATGTCATAAAACTGTTTGTATGCTGCATTACTGTATCACCACAGAGGACAGCGAATGAGATTCTGCTCCCACAGCATGGCACAAGGCAGTCTCAGATTGTTGTTAAGGTTAAAGTTTACGAGAGGCTTTCAGCTTGATGGTTTCTCTATGCAAATCTTGACAACAATGAAAACTGCTAAAGGCAATTTTTAACTCAGATTTACCAACTTCCTGGAGCCAAATGGGACACTCCCAGCATCATCCAACCATCCCTGGTATACAGCCTGCAGGGATCAAATGGTTCCAGGAAGTTCAAAGGCAGCAGCAATGGCAGATATGGAGCTGCCTGTAAATGAGCTACTCTTTTTAACCTCCTTAATGAACTAGCGGCAGGGACAACGCTCACAGGGGACTTTTAGCCATGATGAGTCACATTAACAAGCATTCACAGCACTGGCTGCAATAGACTTGACTGTTTATGCAAAAGAAAATTGTTCCACACCAAGCATTTATTTAGATGTTATATGATGCTTATTAGGGAGTGGGACCATCACTTGCTCACTGACATAACTGTGGTGCTTTGATGAAGCCAAGAAGGGAATAAATGACAATATAACTATTCCAGTGATTAAGTCATGGAAACTGTTATAAAAAAGAAAATGTTTGGCCTCCGAGAACCCAACCATCCTACATTTTAATAGGACTGAAAGCAGCAGTGCGCATATGGCATAATCATTAGCCTGACTACTTCCTGTGCACTCCTCTATGTCCACGTGGCGAGTCAACATACACAAACATGTTGTTCATATTGTCTAACTGGTGCTCCCCATGCAGCAGCACAGAGGGGGCAGAGGGCTCAATGGTAAAACTAGGCCAAATCAGAGCATAGGCACGCACATGCACCAAACGACAGACAGCTACAGGATGAGGGTGTCTTTGTGGCGCGGCTGCCTAATGAGTGTAGACAGGTTCTGGATGGGGCTCCTCCTGATCCCCGCCGCCTCTCAGCAGGACAAGGAAGGGAGTAAAATCTCACCATCTGGCCACAGACCACCCAGCCAACACAGACTGAGAAACCGATGCAGACCGCTTCAACGCTAAACCAAACTGACTCTCCATGCTGGCACTAATTCTCAGAGATACTGATCAGGGCACTTTCCTGGCACTAATTAGCTGAGTGATCTCAGCAGTTTCACCGCCGCACACTAATAAAAAGAGACAGAGTCAAGACAATTTTGCCTTTACATCACCGCAAACGGCTACTATTTAACAGGTGATGCACGTGGAGGACTGCTGCTGGCACGTCTCCAAGAATGTGGGAAAAGTTCAAACTGACACAGGCCAGAATATTAAATGGATGCATAAACTTGCTGAGGTCAATTAATCTTGCAAACCAACTCAAACGACCCAGTTAACTGAAGATGACACATCACATGTTGGGGGCTTTAATTCAATTTAGTTTTATTTAAACAGCTCTGACTCAAATTAGGGAAATTTAATCTTTATACATAATAAATAATTACAAGCTGAAACAGAGCTCAGTTGTGCTTTATCACTGGAGAAGCTGGAGCCTGTGCAGACATATTTTTATATGCACAATCTCTGTTCTACATTGATTTGTCAGAGGTGTTGTTACTATCAAACTTGATATGGAGGGATAAATGTAGATGTAAACAACCCGTCGATGTTTCTGAGAGAAATAAATTTAGCCAAACTCACAAGGCATAAACTAAAAATCAAACCATGGCAGGTTATAATTAATAAATAGGAAAATAAATTATACACAAAGTGAACACACACTTTTTTAAAATCTATTTTTAATGTTTTGATCCTGGTTATTTATAAATTTAATTATTTAATTTAATTTGTGAATACAGGAAGAAACAATGTGAGAAAAATCTGTAAACTTGTGCTTATTATAAGAAACAGACCAAGCAAATGATCTTCTTCAGCCAAACTTCAAGTAAACTTTTCAGCAGTCCATTTTTGCCAAGTCTGGTTGTTTACTCAAGCTAGCGAGACCATCGCTGCCTGACACCCACATGAAAAAGCAGCTCCCTGCCTAATATACACTAATATGAGTGAAACAGTCTTTGAACAAGCCCCCCAAAGCTGACAACACAGCTGTGTGGCAGAAAGGCGAACGAGGACAGAAATAGCTCTTCCTCAACAAAACGCTTGACAAAATCTATTTCTGAGCCACATTTTGTCTCCTCATTCAAAAGAAAAGCCAAACACTCAGGTGACAAATGCACCAAGTCACAACAACAGTTGGCTGACATCAATAGTAGTCATATAACTGGCTAAAAATAACAACCATGCAAAATAAGGATTTTTTTTTTCTTTAATGAATCACATTCAATTTGCTTAGAAAAGAAAGCGTTGATGGAACAAAACCCATGAAAAACTACTGAAACCCATTTTCTGGTAAGTAGATCAAAATGTTATCCTGTTCTCAGCATTATCCAGGCCATGATGTTTGCCTCATTGCAAAACAAACAAAAGTTTCCAGGTCTCTACTTCCTTCTCAAAGTCCTGACAAATGCTGAGTCAGCTCACATTGAACAGAGCCTTGCTAAGCCTGTGAAACACATTTATTGCACTGTACAGGAGGAAAAAACTAAGTCCCTACAGCACCTTTCTCCTTTATATCATCATAACAGCCAGATAAGGTTCTAGATGTCATATCCCAAGTGTGGTTTTTTAAAATATATATTTTTTATTGTGTGTGGAGTCAGCCTTTTGTAGCCATAACAGCAGTAGCATTGCCCTGCACTTTGGATTTACATTAAAAGACCTCAAGTAGGCAAAGAGAGTTACACAGTCCTTCTCTGTGGTTACATTTTTGATTCAGCGTGAAAGAAGCTGAAGTGCCTCACGGCTCTCCGAACCTGTCGGTTGATTCAGGTAGTCAGCAGACTGACCTGACCCAGGAGTTTAAAATCCTGCTGAGTTTTGTGTTTCCTGAGTGCTGTTCTATAGAAGGGTCGGCCTAAAGACTTGCTGCATGTGTACATGGAAAATGAACATTAACTGTACCAGCAGAAAGAAGTACAAATAAAGAAATAAATAAAGAGCTACATCCCTCTCAAAAACTTCACTGCATGTAAATGCATGACGGTCTGTACCAGGAACCTGTCAGCAGTAAGATGAAATGTGAGAGTTCATTAGAGGTTTCCGTCAACAGACATACTTGTAGTAATGTAAGTGGCACTAGACAGTTCATTAGAGGAAGCAGTCGATGGAGGAACTTAAAGCTGCCTCACTTTATAATCACTCAACATCAGTGCCGAGTGGCTGTGCCTTTCATTCCTACAAGATGTTTTGAGAACTCTGCATGAAACTACATTTCCAGCTAACATTTAGTAGGTCAGCAAAATCATTTTGGATCTTTAACTTTAATTTAATCTCCAAATACTGTAATTCAGATGTTTCAATATCTGAGAATAAAATCGGCCTCAACACCTCACATGGTAGCTTTGTGGCATTAATGATGGTTTTTAATTTTAATAATTTTCATACATTCACCACTGCTACAGAGCCCATCATGCTGAACAAACCTCAAGCCTTACTATTTGACATCAAAATATAAAAGGCTCTAAATAGATTGACAATATACTGCAAACCTTTAACTGTTCTCATTCTATCCATTTACACCCAATCATTACAAAAGTCTAACGTGACAGGTTCCACTTCCCTGTCAATGCCTGTTTTGTACACTGCCACGGGCACTTGTAACAGTGAAATAATAGAAAAGATTCTTCCCCTTCAAAACAAAGTTTTCGGCCACTATAAAATGTGGAGGAAAACATGTGCGATATGAGCTTGAGCATGAGGAATGAGGGAAATATCTAATGAATTGCCTTTCACTGGAATACAAAAGCCAGAAGGGCCTTGAGGAATGTCCCCTCTCTGAAGGACAAAAGAGCCAGAACCATGTGGTGGCCTCACTGTGAAGCAGCAGTGTGGAAGAATGTGCAGAGCCATTTGTTGATTGGCATCTGTTGATGGAAACTTTTCTCTCTCTTTCTCCCACTGGTGTTTCACACATGAAAACCTGATGCCTCACTGAGGCCACAGCGAATTTAGTAAATGAGTTCACTGACCAACATCACTTCAAAACCACTGCACGAGTGTTTTATCAAGCAATGCCAGCTAGTCAGTGAATCACAGATACTTACTCATCTGTCGGTCTCCGTAGCTAATGGCCTCGGCAAGGGGGCTCCATCCCTGAGCGTTCTTCACCTTCACTGGTGCATTGTGGGCCAGTAGCAGATGGGCACACTCTGCAAGGAGGACAGTTAATCACTAAACACCAAAAGACAAACAGAAGCACAAACTGAAAACCCAAGAAGGCATACAGTACGTGCCTACCAAACATGACTCACTACCACAGTGAAGACCTGATTGTTTTCAGTTTCACATCTAGGATTGACTATGGACTGAAAGTATGACTTCCTGACCAGAACAAAACATCACTATGCACCAGAACATCAAAGACTTTGCATAGATATTAGGAAATAAATGTTTCTTTGCCTAATGATAAACATACACAGAGTAGATGGACAGAAAAAAGTGCTTTGGTATATATTTTGTTTTTATTTGTCTTCATTTGACATCCCATTTCTATGATGCAAACATTGAATAAAGTGGATTTTGAAAACAAGACAAAAAATATTTTGTGGAATTTAACCACATTTCATATATTTTCGCCATCACTTTTGATATTGTTATGGTGACTGCTTAATATACACACACACACACACACACACAGATTCCAGCTCTAATCATGTGTTCAAACTTCAAACCGAGGAAACAGAGGAAAAGAACAAAAATGAGACGCAAAGTTAAACAGTTTTATTTCTCTCGTTCTGCCTGTTCCTGCTGTAACGCTGCTGCATCTTTCCCATTTTATCTGACGTCCTGACCTTAAACTGACCACTCTGACAGTAACATTCTGATAAATGCAAACTGCAGATGTTTTCTGAAGCATCAAATAATCCAGGCTGTACAGAGGGATAACTTGTGTCCAGAACTAAGATGACAGTTTACCCTTTAACCGACAAGCAATATGGGACCTAGAATTATGCAAGACTTGGGATGCTTCCTTTTAATGTTACATTGCTATGAATTAAAGAGGCATTACTTAGAAATAAAATTCTGAACCATGAAAAAGACATCCCTTGGTACTGTGTAGTCACCCTCAGAGCTATGGCTTGAATTCCAACACCTGGAAAACAGCCAAAGAGCCTCATCTCTTTTATAGCGAAGATCAGCAGTAAGTGCAGCACAAAAATCCCTCCACTCTCTGGGCAGCTTGTCAACAAACTGCAGCCAGCCAAAACTGAATCCTGTTGTTCCGGCTCAGCTGTCAGTTTTGTTGTGACATCACTCATTATAATGTTGGCATCTGTACAGCTCTGTCTCAGCACTGGCCAGGAGAAGTCACAGTCTTGTGAGTAGCTAACTGCACAGATGCAAAGCAGGGGCTAAGTACTAATAGTCTACTGAGTGGATATGTAGGGCTTTTATTTGTCGGAGCCGGATGTTAAAGTTGTTCGACCAGCCTTTTTAGTCATCGTTGTGTCACGTGGACTCATTCAAAATTGGTCCTCCTGTTCAGACTTGTTTTTCCTGCTGGGGTCAATCTTAATAACAGCTACCTAATACATCACAAACCCACATCCACCATCTACATACTCACCATGTTTCATTAATGAGAAAGAGGCCAGGGTATCATACATTCTTAATGACAGAGAGGAATAAATTTTGAAACTCTTCCTTATTAGACACATTAGCCAAACAACAAAGAGGACTGTATCCCAGGAGTGTCGTTACAGAGAAATAAAAGGGCACATTCTGACAGCAACCTGAGTAGTTAGGCTATATTCCCCTCAAAAGCAGTTAACAGCAACACCAGTTCTGTATAGTAAAGCTCACTTCCAGATGGAAGCATGGCAAAGAGAATCAAGACAAAGAAAGACACGGCACTGGGAAGTCATTATGGTCACACCAGAGTTTCAAAGACTTGGCTCATTACTAGTTTTAACAGGTTTTCTTGTTAAATTTCTGCTTGATGCTGAGTCTGACCACTTTAAAAAGATTGCCTAATATTGTTCATATTGCATGCTTTAATTAAATAAAGTAGCTGCACTGGCAGCAGGAAGGCAGCTGAAAAGCGCATGCCAAACAATGCAACATCAGCCGACAACACAGCAGACCCCAGTTTTTACGCATTAGTTCAAACTCTGACTGGGCTCCGGGACATAGCAGCTGATAACAGAGGTTGATATCGAAGTAATGCAGGCAGACAAATGGACGAGCGCTCGCTTTCTGATGTAAGCTTTGAATTCCCTCGAGCCTTTGACCTATATATCCCTCTGCTAAATCCAATGATTGTGTAATGATAACAACAACATTTAGCAGATATGCATTATATAACCATGACGAGAACAGCCAGGCCGTATGTCCCGAGCTGCACACCTGCTAGCTTCTAGTCTGAGTTTTTTGCTTCAGATACAATATGCAGTGTGTAGTTTGGCTTTGTGGATACACTACTGTTTTAAGGCACATGACACATGAGTTTTATACCAGTTATTTTTGAAGTGAATTAAAATGCAGAAACTAAGTAAATCACCTCATATTTTGAGACAGAAACTACAAACACTTGCCATTTGAGGATGAACTCTGATATATTTCAATTACCTCTGAGGCCAGGCAGGACATCACAGCATGGTGATAGCTACATCACTGAGATAATGAAGGTTTTTGTATCAAATGTGATGGGCTACAACAGCAACAGCAAAGATACATGGCTATTCCACTGGCATCACATTACCTGACTAAAGGGTTTATTTAAAATTGAACATCCAGACAAGCATTTACAATTCCAGGTTCAAGCATTTGTCTCCTGTTTGCTCTTATTGGTCAAATAATGGCATTGGTGACACATTTAGGTTGTTATTACAGTTAAATAAAGACTGAGCTATGATATCGAGCCACAGTTTACTGTAGGTGAAACAGTAGCTTATGAGGATCAGTTGAAAAGCAGGTCATGATGAAAGGGACACATGTCTGTTTGTGGCAGGCCACTATTTGGTTTCAAGGACAGTTTCTGAATCATCCTCAAAACATTATTTTCTCAGAAAGAGACACACTGCACCATGACAGTAACATTTACTTATTGCTGATAAAAATGCATGTCAAACTCTTGCAACAGGAGAAAAGAGAGCTCCGTTTTCTTATGGGAACAAAGTAATATGCATGACCTTTTAAATTACCTTTTAGTTGGTTGGTTATGGTTTTCAGAAGGACAGATACAAAGAAATAGTGTTTTTCATTGGCCACTATACAGTCAAGGACACACACCTCCTTTCCTGCATCTTCCATTCCTTGGACTCTCTCCAAAAGAATTCCTAATTACCTGATAATTCTGCAAGATTCCTAACAAATTACATTGTAATCAAATGTTTCTGATTAGTATTTAGTTATCAGTAGTAATTCAACCACATTGACCAATTAACCAGGTATGCATTTTTCCTGTACAATGTGGCAGTCTACATTCAAGAATTTTCACCTCTGAATTTTATACCACTGTAATCAAATCTGTAACAAATTTGTGACCACTGATCCCCATTTGGTCAGCAGCACGTCTGCATGTTACAGCTATAATGTAGTGATGTGTATATATAATAGTGCTTATGTGTTAGTGTTTAAAATATTTTTAAACATGACTGGATACATTGACATTTAGGCTGTAACTCATTAGCCACAGTTTGCTGTCCTGTTCAATCTAATATGCACTTGTGAGAGCACTGATAAAGGAAAACTCCCTGTGGGCTGCTGGGCTGATTGCATGTGCATCAGCTGTGCAGAAGTCCTGCTCAAGTCACATTCAACTCAGGAGTGTGGGAGCAGGATGGTGAGTTAAAGCACTTATCTAATGCTACTCTCTGTACGCTGGCCTACAGATGGGGCTTTTGTAGAGAGGATCTATAAGTTGTTAAAGCTCCCTACCTTTACCATCCAGTTCTGATCAAGTTTGAGTACATTTTAAATGTTGCCTTGGCTTTTTTTTTTTTTTTGCCATTATTCACATACTCAGCAGCTCAAACAGGAAATTTAAAACAAAGAAATGATTACATAGACAAAACTAAAACAATTTTCTTTTCCTAGTTGATTCAAAAGCACTATTTTTAAATCAAAAGTAGAAACTCTTAAAATACTCCATGAAATGCGCATGTGTGCCATTTCAGAGTATATTTTTTCAGGCCAGGCTGGCCCACTAATATCAAACAGAGCTGTAATCTTCTATAAACCCATTTTTAAAATCTCACCATTTTATATTTTGTGGCCAGATCATGTTTCATTCACAACCACTACACAAATGGGGAAAAAAGTGTTCATTTTCTCAAGGAATAAGTCAGGCAGCAGGTTCCAGGCAAACGCCGTCTTACTCCTCCGACAATGACGTCAGCTGTCAGGACTGCATTATGCTCTGCTTTGGATTTTCTTCCTCTTTTACATGAGATTTTCCACCTGCACAACTGTCCCAGTCATGCAAACTATCAAACAGCAGACTGCTGATATGCACAACTGTCATTATCACTCTGGGAGATAAACATACAGAAAAGCCATAAACAAAGAAAGCCTTGTCCTCTGCATCCCAACAGGGCAGCCACACCCAGGCTGTGATCTCATGCTGTAGCCTTCAGCCTGTCTGGCCTGAGAATCCCTGGAGGACCAGGCAGCAGCTCAGGCAACCTCATTAGCAAAATCAATTCCATGGCGTCCCATCCGCTACAACACTTCGGCACTCCGCTATCTGAATTACCGGTAGGTAGTGGCAGAGCCATCACTCTGACAGGAACTGAACTATGTGAATGTGAAATCAGTTGAAACCCATGCTTCAGTGGCAGACACCACAAATGACAATGTGCAGCACGGGTAGCCCTATGCCTGAATTGTTGATTGAGAGCCTACTGCGAAAAAGGGTAAATTAATTTTTCAGAAGCATGTTCCGATGCTTCCTTGTCATATTAAAATGCAGACACTGAGTCTCAAAGGGACAGCGCCTTAATGTTTCATGTGCATGCTTTCAGTCCAGCCAGTGCATTCTAAAAACAAACTCATGTAAAGATTTCTACAAAACCTTGATTCATCATGACATATTCATTATATACTGCCAACTCAGTGTTATTCTAGGATGCCCTACACTAACGCTCAATTTGTAATGCTTTTACAATTCTGAAAAAAAATGCACCGTGTCAAACACACTCGCCTGTTTTTCACAACCCAATTCAAACCTATCACAAAACCAAAGTAACCTCTTCAGTGCGAGAGGCTCTGGCAGATAACTAAAAATTGCAGACTAAGCAAATATTATGGGATCTGAAAATTACATCTCTTATCTCAACAAATTACGCCCTGTGCCGGCTTCAACTTTAAGTCTTTCTAGTTGGCAGTGTTACATCAATCATAACAAGACTTTAACTATGAGAGGGTCCTAATTCCTGCAGTCATCATTATTCAGTACTCACTGATTAAATGCGATCTAAAGATCCTTTTTCAATCTATGAAGTTGGAGAAAAAATGCTTTTAACACAGAGAAAAGGAAAGGGTTCTTGCTCCATTCTGATTTTGACCAGGAGAAAATCCATTAACACAACCTCTTTATTCATGCATGAGCATCTTGCCTTCTGGGATCTGTGTGGTGATCTGAGACAAATGTCTGGTGGTGCTGAGCCTGACAAATGCACACACAAAGGGAGGAAAATAAACTGAAACACACAAACAAAAGATATACAGGCCCACAGAGAGGTTCGTTTAAAAAGCCACGGAGACAGAGAGATGAGAGAAATGAAAACAAACCACGTGACGGTGAATGAACAGTACTCACCTTTATGTCCCATCATGACAGCAAGATGCAACGGTGTGTTTCCTGAAGAAAGGAAAGACACACAAAAAACAAAAAAAACAACAACAATGAATTTGTATACTGCCTTTAATAATAACAACAACAAAAACAGGAAAGAGACTGCGACAAGCACTTTGCTTTAAGCACTGTCAAAGTTGGAGTGAATTAGATGTTTGATTTTAGAGGCAGAATCTGCTAAATTCCAAATGATATACCAAGCTTCCATAGATATTACCATAATGGCAATACCACTGATTATTACCCAATTGCACCACAAAACTAGCTACATTTTAGAGGCAGGGACACTACCTGTTAATATACAATGTATGCAGCACATGGTAAGCAAATCAGTCAAAAGAGACATTTGTGTCAGGTGTGCAGAAGCCTCCCAGGATGTAAAATGTGCCTAATAACAAATCAGAGTAGGCCCAACTCCTTTAGGCTTCCCTTACAGAGAAAGAGAGAGGTGCATAACCATCTCCAAAAGAGACCTGATATGCATAACAACGGGGGTTTAGCTAAAAGTCACAGTGAACTGCTGGGTACAAAAGGATGTAACGCCTATTTGAGCTCGCTCACAATCACCACTGGTGGCATCTTTCCATGAAGATGGTTTCACATTTAAAATGAAATTCTGAATATTTTTCTAATGCCAACCCAAATTCAACAGCAGTGAATGAAGTTTAATCTGTAAACAGTTACATTTTAACTCTTAACTAATTTTAAATATTTTCTGGAGGGGAGGAAAAAAAAACTTATTGGCACGTAATACCAATACAGATTCCAAGAATTGTTTCCAATAACAGTATATATTGAAACAATGTTGCGAGGTGAAAAGATGAAATATTTATGCTTTATAAACATTAACTACATTTTTGTATTTCAATAATATACACACACAAAAATATACATATCAGACAAAGTCTACCTAATTTCAGTGACCTGATGGTTCAGGTTCTACTTACATCCACTAGAAACTGAACTAGGTAATGAGCGCTATTAACCATCATCCGAGAAGGCAAAAAGGTAACATCACCAAAGTAGATGCCCTGTCTGGTACGTTGCTTCATTACACCATGTCAGTGCTTTGAAGACGGACCACATTCCAGCGCTGACACTAAGCACAGCCCATCTTTTTTTCTTTACATGGGAACCGGAACAAACCAACCTTGTTGATCTGTCAGTTAAGAAGGGCTTTATTTGGAAAATGTGGCGTTATCTGAGCAGACTTTGCCCTGCAGATGAGTTGCAGTCAAGTCTGGGAATCCCAAAGTTTCGCACAACACGCCTCATGCGCCAGCTACAGGCTCTGACCCAACTTATCATCCAGTGTTTAAGATGACTCATGTCAGAAGGAGTATTTGATGAAATTGAAATGTAGAAATGTTACTGTTGTGGGGTGAAAGGCCACTGGGACCTCGGGGGGGGGGGCACTCACTTTGTTAAGCTGGGTTGAAAGAAGTGGACTCGAAAATATTACAGGTTGCTGACACTCAACTGCTCCTCAGTTTGGATATGTTATCCGGGCCTTGGCAAAGAGAAACCTCCCCTACGTCTAACGCTGCCGGAGATTGATGGCCTATTAGCTGAAACTAAGCTTCGTTGGACCTTGAAATTGGTAGATCATTATTGGCTTTTTGAGGCAGCTGCGATAGGCAGTCGGTAAACTCACCATGGACGTCTTTTTGGGCGATATTCTGCGTCCGTATGAGCGAAGACAGTCGTCGGACATCTCCTTTAAATACACATTCGTGCACCGGAAAGTCCTGCCCAGTTCGAATAATGGGGTTTTTGTTGTTGTCATCGACAACATCGGATGTTGACAGTGTGTTGGTGTTAGCATTAATCTGCGACTGTTGGTTCTGCTCTTGCTGCTGATGCTGTTGTGTGGATGAAGACTTGATTAACTTGTGGTTGCTGAAGATTTTACTCGCTCTGCTCTTGTTCGTTCTGGAGGCTGTGAACGTCCCGGTCGCAGCCTCTTCGTCCGGCTCCAATAAGTCCTCGTCCTTGCTCGGCCTGTGGTCCTTGCGCAGGGAGCGGATCTTCTCTCCGGTCATTTTCTAAACGGTCGACGCTGACGGAGCAGAGGGTGTCGTCGCTGACGATGACCCTCCGGGCGAACTGATGCGATTCGCCAGTTGGAAGTCTTCGCGCAAACACAGGGAATTGCACAACATGAAAACACTTAATTCTCCCACGGACACGCACAAACGACAGTTTGTTCAAAGACGAACAAGTAACAGCCCCCGTTTGCCGCTTTGTAATGAAAACAAACAGTCCACTCTCCTCCTATCGCCCCAAACTGTCGATGGTTGCAGCACAACATAAGCGGCTCCAGTTGACTAGTACCAGAGCCCTCGAGTAAGTCATAGTCGCGTCATTTCCGTTCACTCCAATGAACATTTTTTTTTTTACAGCAATGGCGGATCCTAGAGCCTTGCCGGAAGTTAGCAACATACGCTAGCAGCGGCACGCACGCACGCACACACACACACACACACACACACACACGAGAGAGACACACACAAAGTACCAGTCAAAAGTTTGGATACACTCTAAACTTTTGACTGGTACTTGTGTATAAACCTGCCTGTATTCTTTTTGTGTACAAATCTAGCAGATTCGTTTCTGAGTCCAGTAAATCTGTTACGAACAATGTAAACTCTCAAATCAGTTTCTCTTAAATAATGACTTTCTATTAACGTTATCACGCTATTGCCATTAAGATATAGCAACGAAGTTGAGTTAGCGGTTTGAACCATACAGGACCAGCATTGCCAATACCGATACTGATTCTTTTAATTTGTAAAGGTAGCTTATAGAGAGCAGTGTATCATGATTTATGAGATGAATCATAAGCAATTTCGCAAATTATGAACACATTTTAATGGCTACTGAATCACTGCGATTTTTACTTTCCACGATAATTGGTTGACACAATAAAACACACCTTTCAGAGAAAAACTGAAAATTTTTTTTGGAGACCCGTAGTGTAAATATGCCTGTCTGTAAAGCACTTTGGGTCGATTCCTGTTGTTTAAATGTGCTATATAAACAAAACAATCTTGACAGTCAACACAGAGGGTCATTATTTTCAGACATTTTTCATAGTTCATTTGTAAGGTATATTTATTTATATTTATTCCAATACAATAATTTAACACAATTCAGTGGGTTGAATATATTATTTGAATGTCTGAATATAGACTACAGTCTGCAAAGGAACACCTATGATGACCAATGATACTTTAACATTAACTAATGCTGAAGAACCGACATGAGTGATGACTGGAGCATCACTTTCAGCACTATATGAGCTGCCTTGCTATTCTTTGTCTTTCTGAAAGGACTGTGATACTGGACTCTGTCTATGTGCTGGGGGTCTGGGTTAGGAGTGGGCGGCTCAATCTAAATACCAATAATATCGATACCAATGCTGGTACTGGTAACGGATCGATACTACTGTAGCGTGATAGGATTAATGCTTTAGTTTGTTTGTTGCTCCTATTCATCAAAAAGGAGACATGTCTGTGTAAGCACATTTTGCTCTGCCCCCTCCTCCCTGCTCTCCTGTGTTTAGCTGTCCTGTGGTCATGTGACTCAGCGGCAGTGAGCAGCAACATATAGGCTGCAGTGAGTGAGAAAGGGGAGGTACTTTACAGCTGTGAGTGAAAACACTGCAAACAGTGGTATGTGTTGGAAGGAAATTCTCTGCTGTGGCAACACCACCAACTTATATAAAGACATGAAAGACCATGAAAAAGAAAAAGCTTTGTCCAGGAATGAGCAGCAAAAGAAAAGAAGATAGGAGGAAAGCAATCCCTCAGAGAGACCCACGACACAAAAATCACTGTAAATCACTGTATGTATATATATATATATATATATATATATATATATATATATATATATATATATATATATATATATATATATATATATATATATATTTAGAGTGACATGATGATGCAGGTAAGAATTGTAACCAATTCAATAAGCTGAGACAGATTCTTTAAGATTAGGCAGTCCAAAGTAACAAATGATCTTGATGTCTCCAATAAAGGGGAAAAGAGTAAATCCCTATGGAAAGTTAGAGCTCTCTTAAACAGAATCCAAGAAGGCTACCATGAAAAGATGATTCCTTTCACAGGCCAGTGGCCAGTGTCCTGTATGGCAGTTGGAAAACCAAATCCCATAACTTTAGAGCCCTAGCTTTACACTTCTATTCCAGATGTCATAGGGCGAGAGGCAGGGTACACCCTGTACAGGTCGCCAGTCTGTCATAGGGCTAACACAGAGAGACAGACAACCATTCACACCTATGGGCAATTTAGAATCACCAATTAACCTAACCCCAGTAACTGCATGTCTTTATAATGTGGGAGGAAACCAGAGTACCTGAAGAAAACCCACGCAAAGGGGCCAAGATTGATTCAAACCCAGACCTTCTAGCTGTGAGGCAACAGTGCTAACCACCATGCTACCATGCTGACCCACGTTATTTGTTAAAATGTTATTTTAGTAATCAGATTTGTTTCTCTTGTCTGTTTTAATATTTATGCAATAAAATACTTTTTTTTTTTTACCAGAAATCCACACAAAAATGGGAAGAATATTATTGCATTACATCACAACATTCTATTATGAAACAAGACCTAATATCCACTACAAGACACAGAAGATAAAAAATAAATAGCATTTTTTTTAATGATGCAACATGTTTCTTTGAACCATAATATTTAAATTATCTAAAACAAAAATTAAATATCAAAACATGAATTCTTCTGGGTCTCAGGAGGATAAAATACTGAATACACAAAGCAATGGAGAGACACATTTTAGTCTTTATAATCCTTTCACTGCACCTGCCACCATCATTCCATATATTTGGTGATTGGATTGTACTTTATAGGTTCTTAACTGTAAATTTCCCCATTGTGGGACTATTAAAGGTCTTTATTCATTCATTCATACTGCTGTCTTATGCCTGGTATTTAGAAATGTGTACTGTCATTATCTTATGAAATCCAACTTGTTGCTTAAGTGTTTTATTTTCTTTGTGTGTATATATATACACACATATATATATATATATATATATATATATATATATATATATATATATATATATATATATATATATATATAGTGCTGTTCACTTTTTGTGTAACAGGCAGGAATTTCTCTGTATGTAAAAAAAAAACAAACTGCTAAATTAGAACACATCAACGCATCTTTACTAGGCAGGTTACTGCATACTGTGTCAGGCTTGTTTCTTATTACAGTAAGAGACTTTAGTGGTTTTAATGGATATTGATATGTTTTACGACATTTCTCTTTATTCACATACAAATACGTGTGTTTTGACTTTTACTTAGTACATCATTAATTAATTAATTCCCTAAGTAAATCTCTAATAAAAATGAATAACATGTCAGTTTCTGTCCTTTCCCTACTGTTATTTTTGTATACAGTCTCCCCTGTAATGTGCAGAGATATGATTATACATGTACAGTCATCCACAGACACCAAGAGGAGAGAAACAGCTGGCTTAATTTGAAAAGAGCAGTCCCACTATAACTACAGTTAACAGGAAGAAATATGTAAATGAATCAAACTCAATTTCTTTTAAACTTATTACAAAGACCAGACCGCTGAGAAGCTTAATATTTTGTTTATTAAAAATAATAATAAGTAATTCTTGAAATTCCCAGGGGCTTAGGTCAGGCTCCAGCAGTTTTGCAATGGTGCTGACACAGAGAGAGATGTGTTAGACACACCTGTGCAGGCTTGAACAGGTAAATGCATTAGAAGAAGAGGTTGTGGGTTTTGTTACCATATTTAAGTTTTGGAAATTACTTTTTGAGGTTGAACTGTGCCAAGTGTCATCTGTTACCATGAATTTGTATAAACAATATACACTAATACTGTCATACATGCTTGGCATTGTATACACTACAGTTATATAAAAGTATCTACTTCAATTGCCTACATGATTTACTTTTCAAAGCTGGTGGCACATTTTAAACTTTATTATATTTTCAATCTCAGTAGGGTCCCCTTCGCTCTGCTTTTACCATCAGCTGAGAGGCAATCAAATACAAAAGGTCATTATGGACACACAAAGTCGAAAAACACTATTTCAAATAGTGTTTTTCATATTTTAAACTGAGAATAAAAGACAGCTGTCTTTTTATTCTAGTTGCTGCTAACTTCTGGGAAGTAAGTAAAGTAAGTAAGTAGTAAGTAAGTAAGTA